>PVIU01002361.1:0-175136 GCA_004026605.1 Ondatra zibethicus | reverse complement strand
TATTACAAATAATGCTGCTATGAACATAGTTGAACAAATGCTTTTGTAGTATGATTGGGCATCTCTTGGGTATATTCCCAAGAGTGGTATTGCTGGATCCTGAGGTAGGTTAATTCCCAATTTCCTGAGAAACCGCCACACTGATTTCCAAAGTGGTTGCACAAGTTTGCATTCCCACCAGCAATGGATGAGAGTTCCCTTTACTCCACATTCTCTCCAGCATAGGCTATCATTGATATTTTTGATTTTAGCCATTCTGACAGGTATAAGATAGTATCTCAAAGTTGTTTTGATTTGCATTTCCCTGATCGCTAAAGAAGTTGAACATGACTTTAAGTAACTTTTGGCCATTCGAACTTCTTCTGTTGAGAATTCTCGGTTCAGATCATTACCCCATTTTTTAATTGAGTTATTTAGAATTTTAATGTCTAGTTTCTTGAGTTCTTTATATATTTTGGAGATCAGACCTTTGTCTCATATGGGGTTAGTGAAGATCTTCTCCCATTCAGTGGGATGCCTTTTTGTCTTAATGATTGTGTCCTTTGCTTTACAGAAGTTTCTCAGTTTCAGGAGGTCCCATTTATTCATTGTTGCTTTTATTGTCTGTACCACTGGGGTTATATATAAGAAGTGGTCTCCTGTGCCCATGTGTTGCAGTCTACTTCCCATTTTCTCTTCTATCAGGTTCAGTGTGGTCAGTTTTATATTGAGGTCTTTAATCCATTTGGACCTGAGTTTTGTGCATGGTGATAGATAAGGATCTATTTTCATTTGTTCTCCTACAGGTTGGGGATGTCCCCAGCTAGGTCCTTGGGCAGCAGAGGAGAGGGTGCCTGAACTGGCCTTGGTCCATAGTCACACTGATCAATATCTTGAATATCACCATAGAAATTTCGTACTATGGATGGAGATAGAGACAGATACCCACATCCACATCAGAGCAATGGACTGAGCTCCCAAGGTCCAGTTGAAGAGCAGAAGGAAGGAGAAGATGAGCAAGGAAGTCAGGACAGCGAGGGGTTGGTCCACCCACTGAGACAGTGTGCCTGATCTAATGGGAGTTTGCCAAATCCAGCTGGGCGGGGACTGAATGAGCATGTGATCAAATTGGATTCTCTGAATGTGGCTGACAATGGGGGCAGACTGAGAAGCCATTGATAATAGCACTGGGACCTGTCTCTTCTGCATGTATTGGCTTTTTGGGACCCTAGTCTATTTGGATGCATACCCTCCCAGGCCAGAATGGAGGGGGGAGGGCCTTGGACTCCCCACAGGGCAGGGTATCCTGCCCTCTCTTAAGGATGTGGGGAAGCGGGAGGGGACTGGGAGAAGGGGAGGAAGTGTAAATTTTTGAATGGAAAAAAAGTCATTTTCCTTACGAGCTCTAAGAAAAAAAAGAATGGCACACTATTTGTAGCTGAGACAGACTGAGGTTCATTTGCAGAATGAGGATTAAAAACTTTTAAATTATCCATAAAAGAGAGGTTTTCCTGATTCAGTGGTAGCAGAAAAAAAGCCATGCCATTTTGAAATGCCAGCTTTCTGGGCCATGTTGCCAGCGTGACCTTTGGCTTTTTCAAGAGACTTGGCATTTGAATGGGGTGAGCAACGTGCTAGGCTTGCTTGGTGGCAACATGGACCACTGTGTGCCTAGAGATGCGGCATTGTGCATGGCTCTCTGAGGCAGCAAGCAGCTCTGCCATGTTGGGCTGGGCAGGACAAGTAGGCAGTGCCATATTTCCCCTAACAGTGGTGCAGCTTAAGTTTTTGAGAAGCGCTTAGCATTTTAAGAAGTGCTCCTGGACAGTAAAGAATTACAGATACACAATGGGACAGATTCATACATAAAAGACCTCTAAATGGGTCACAGTGTTAGATAAATATACATAGGCTTGGGAGAGAGATGCCTTGTTGCCCTTTCGGAGCCAGATGTAACTTTACCTGGTAAGCCACAATCATATGGCAGAATACTAGAAATGGGCTAAATTAAGATATGTGTTATCCAATAAGAAGCTAGAGCTAAGGGGCCAAGCAGTGTTTTAACTGATACAGTTTCTGTGTGATTATTTCAAGGCTAAATGGCTAGCAGCCTCCCTTCTTCCAACAGTGCTGAGTGTCTTTTTTTTTCTTCTTTTTTCTATAAACCACTAGCACAAACTATAGTATCCCCAGAAATAATTCAGGTCAGCTTCAGTGTAAAGGTAAAGTCATATTATTAATCAATATTGAATGAGTTAATTAAACCATACCAATGTTGGTGACTTAGCTTGCAAGTGTAGAGCCAGCAACACCTACTTGATTAAAATCTTCCCAGTATTACAGTGCCTGAAATATCTCACAACTGTATAAGCTCCCTGAGTTGCCCTTCTCTCCACATTTTCTGGAGTCTTTTCCAAGACCCTTTTAGCAACTTCCCTTACCTGGTAAACATTCTTCAATTTTAATTACATGCTTATTGTAGGTGAATCACAATTGAAGTAATTTTAGAAGGTGAGATATTTGCTAACTGTAGAAGGAAAAAAAGCCTAATGAAATTCAGATATCTTTCCTTGCTTATTATCCAAATGTACAGCTGTTTGCATAGCCTTACTTAACGAAGATAGCTATTTTCATATGCTGCTAAAACCCCAATCTCTTGTTCCCATTTAAGACCATGGATCCTCCCCCAGAAATCAGGGAGAAATCTTTTCCTTTTTTAAAACTAGTCTTGCACAGAGCTTCTCGTACATTTAGAGTGGAAAAAAGAGAACATCTTTTGGGAGTTCCTCTTAAAAATAGTACAAGAAAAATTATCAAAACACAAGAAGAAAAAGAGAGAGGGAAAGAAGAGTGAAGGCTTTTATTTGGCTCAAGAGCTCTTTCAAAAATGGTTTAAATGTAATTTTGAAATTCTATTCAGAATAAGTCTAACAGACTAATTCAGTTATCTATTGAAACTCTAATACCTTTCATTTACTATTTAAAAAAAAATAGGGGCAAGGTTTGCTGGTCTTGAAATCATGATCCTCCTGTGTTAATCTCCAGGGTGCCAAGACTGTAGGGTGCACCACCACATGTCGTCTAAATTAAATTTGCTATGTAAAAGTGATAGACTTGTAATATCAACTTGCACTGGAATTTTTATAAAAATATATAAGAAAATGAAAAGAGCTTTTTAAAGATTAAAAGTTTTTAGTCTAAGAATGTTAATAATTTACCCAGCCACTCTATTAGGTATCAATGCAAATTTCTCATTTAATTTATTTCAGAATGATAGGCTTATGAGCAAGCCTTTGGAAAGTCAAATGCTGTTTACTGTTCAGGTCACCAAGCTGCCTGCTAAAGTCTTTGTGAGCCACTTGCTTCTGTAGGTGTGCATGATCGAGTGTACAAGGTTAACACTAACCAGTCCCCAACCCCAGGAAATTCAATAGTCACAATGGTTAACAAAGTGGATGAGTATCCATGCCTCTGAAATGTCAAGTATACACAAAAAGTTAAAAAGGTTCAGTCTCCTCCCAGGTACTAGCAAACTCACCATTATTAGCCCCAAGTAAACAAATAAAGGCTTATCATTGCAGGAAGAAAAATGTTACGATTCATGAACAACACATAGCAGATGCAATCATCTTCTGGAAGGCTTGTTTTAGTTATTTCCCCACAAAAAACATCCTGGAGAAAAATTTGTGAAATCTTTTGCCGAACTCTTTTGTTAATCATGGATCACAGTCATTTACTGATGAGTTATAGGATCCATGGTCAGGTAAAACAGATACTATTCTCAGAAAGGACAAAGCTTTCTCACTAATTAATTTCCTTCTATTATTCAAGACACTGTATTTGGGCCTTATGTGTGAGTGAGTGTGAAAATTGAATTCCAACCATGGTCTCTAGCCACTTCACCCTGCCTCTGCCTCTGAAGGCCTAGAAAGGAAGGACAAAACACCAAGGTCACGAAATGGCTCAAACTTATGATAGGAACTGTCTGTTTCTAGTCACCCTGAATGTTCTCCACATAAAAGAGGCTGAGAATACCTCTTGCACAGAAATAATCTGGAATGTGGAGGTGTTTGTTTGGCATTTAGCTTGCCATAACTAGAGCACTGACTGCAACATAGATTTTTTTATCCACTATCATTCAGTTGCTTTATTCACCAAGGGAAAAAAAAACAAAAAGAAGTTGATATCCATAATTTCAGATCTAGGTGACTTGACACCCTCTTCCGGCCTCCACAGGCACTGCACACATGTGTAGACACACATGCAGGAAAACATTCATACACATAACATGAGAATTTAAAACATCTTTAAAGTGCATACTTCAGATTCTTTGGCTTTATCCTAATGTCCCACTCAGGACCAGATTCCATTCCAAAGTATTAGATTATATTTACTGTTCCTATCTCTTGAGGTACTTCTAGCATGAGAGCATCTTACTCGCCCCTTGTTTCAACTCTTGACAAAGTTGAAAGGGACTACAGTAGGATGTAGTGTGTCTGGTGTAAGATGAGTCTGATGTTTTCTCTTTACTAGAGTAGAAGTTTAGGGGACAGAAATGTGACTCAGAGGTTAAGAGCTCTGGCTGTACTTTCAGAGGGTTTTGGTTCAATCCCCAGCACCCATATTGAAGCTCAAAACATTGTGTAACTCTGGTTCCAGAGGATCCAAAGCCTTCTTCCACTCTCTCAAGTACCAGGCATGCATATGGTACATAGGTACAGATACATAAGTAGGCAAAACACCCATACACATTAAATACCTTCATACATACATACATACTTAAATACATACATACATACATTCATATATACATAAACTGGCAGTTATGAAATTAGAAAGATTGCTCAGTGGTGAAGAATACTCTGATCTTGTAGAGAACCAGAGTTTACTTCCAAAAACCCAAGATGCTCAGTTCATAGTCATCTTTAACTTTAGTTCCAGGAGAGCCAACATGGTCTTCTGATCTTCAATGATACCTGCGTGCGCATACTTCCATACAGACACAAAAATAAAGATACATCCTAAAAATATCTATACATGATTCTGAGCAGAAAACTTTAGACATACCATGCTACTGTCATGGTTACATGAACTATCAAAATGACTCTTAACATACACATTCAATTTCAGGGTCTAATGGATAGGGACAAGGTATAGCTCTTGAATCTTTGCTCTCCACTCTCTGCTGTGATCTTCAGAGAAATATACCTTTCTTATGCTAGGAAGGTTAACTACATAGACTAAAATTTTCCTTGCATGAGAAATTTGTCCTCCACCTGTACCTTTATTTTCCATCATATTCTTATGTCAGTCTGGATGTCTGGAGCCACATTTCAGGCTGTTACCCAGAAACACTTCATATTACTACTCTACTTTGATCAGCTTTGTCTACAAGAAGCTCCTTTCACTGGCATGTTCCAATTGCGTACCTTCAACACACATCCCTATGATTGTGTTTTCATGTGTGATTTCCCTTCTGGAACAGTGAAACAGTTGAGACTGAGGAAATTAACTCCTTTCTACCTTGCCATTTCTCTAAGGTGTTTTGGATCCTTTTAGAGAAGAACTTTTAGAAACTGTATTTGGGTGCAAGATGTGATCACTGTTACTAGATTCTTTCAGATATTAGACAACTGAGAACTAAGTCTATATGTCATGGTGTGAGTACACACACATTTATACATTTTTCTACAGGCAGGCAACTGTCTCATCATTAAGCAAATTGTGAGTTTATATAGACTTAAATCCATATATTGTTTTCCTAATGATCCTTCTCTCTGTCCTGGAGAGATGGCTCAGAGGTTAAGAGATGGCTACTATTCCAGAGGTCATGAGTTCAATTCCCAGCAATCATATGGTGGCTCACAACCATCTGTAATAAGGTCTGGTGCCCTCATCTAGCCTGCAGGAATACATGCAGACAGAACACTGTATACATTATATATATATATATATATATATATATATATATATATATATATATATATATATATATACAGACACACATATATGATCCTTCTCTCGTCATCCTGAGATAAACGTGAATCACATAGTCATGCTTGTCCTATGGCTTGCAATATCATACACAGGTGATATACTTTGGTAGACACAGCCAGAAAAATTGTGACTCTATGGCCTCATGTGGCTTTTGTTGTCCTAGCCTTAAAAGAGGGTCAGAGTTGCACCAAATGAATGCAGAGCCATCAGCTCGGTTCAGATGAGGCCGTGCTGTCTGTCCCTAGCTGCCTCAAACAGCCTTCCATCCTGTAGAGGATGCCATGTATCCCCCGTGTAAGAAGTTCACAGAAAAGACAGGTTGAAACTCAAAATCCCACCTCTTAGAAGCTCCAAGGAATTGCCTTCTAGATGTGTTTCTGCATACTTGGTCATTACACATGGCTGATCTACTGCTCCATGCCACACAAGATCAGTGCATTTTCTACTTAGACTTGAAAAATCTGTCTGAGAAGTGTATGTCAGCCTGGATTTTCACTTAATGCCCTGGCCCTGCTCCCATGTGTATGGCTGCCTACAGTATGTGGTTAACACAACATTCAAACTGAAGACTTGAATCTTTACATGAGTTTGAGTTGATTTTTCCATGGGGTCCGTCATTGAGGGTGAACAACCCCCCAAAAAAGTTTTAATTCAGAGTTCTTACAAGTCTGTCTCTTTCTCATCCTTTGGTACTCAATGGGCATATCTAGCTAAACGGTTTAAAGGATGCTAGACACATACATGAACAAATCCTTGGTCTTTATTCATTAGCAATAGACATTCTATTGGGGGTGATATGCTTGAGTGATAAGCATGAAGTGTGGGAGGTCTCATACATACAGCAGTACCTCCAGTGTCTTAAAAGTATGAATTTTCCATCTATAAAATTAGCAGAACAGAAATACTCCAAAGAACAAAAGAATTTTTAGAGGGTAGCAGCTGTAGTGGCATTCCAATTGTATTTTAATAAATAAAGCCTGCATATCAGGAGAGTAAAATAGCCACACTGGTCATCGTTACAGACCAGACAGTGGTAACACACTTCTTTAATCCCAGTAGACACGCTAGTTGCCATAGAAACCGGGCAGAGCATGCCTTTAGTCCCAGTGGTGCATGCCTTTATTCCCAGGCCTAGAGAAGATTATAAAACTGGAGGAAACAGCTCTCAGACACAGGCTCATTCTGAGATTCCTGTAGGCAGGATCACCCTTTTGGACTGAGGTCTGGGTAAGAGCCAGTGGCTAGCTATTTTGTTTTTTGGGTCTTCAGGTTGAACCCCAATATCAGTCTCTGAGCTTTTGTTAATCATGCTTCAAGCAACCAAGGGTCTCCGTGTGCTGAGCACTTGGAGGGGTCTGGATGAGTAACCAAGAATTATACAAAGATGAGAAAAGTGAGAAAGCTCTCTAGGATTGGAATAAGTTACTAAAGAATAAGTTGCATGGTAACAGGAATACATTTACTAAAACTCTTGGTTACAAACATCTTGCTGTTATAGCTCCAGGATCAAAGTTTATAACAGAGTTATCTCAAAGGACATCACATTGAGGATACTTTCCTTTTAATAAGTAATTAACAAATCATGAAGTACAGAATCTATTCACATTATGGGATACAGATTGCTGTCAATTAAATACCAGAAAAGCTTTAAATTCTGCATAGCAAATGAGTCATTAACAATAAAGAAAATCATTAATACCTTGCTTTGTAGACCTCTTCTCTGCAATGGGGAAAATAATCAGGTCTGGTTTTCATAAAATCACTGAGTAAACTTCCAGGCTCTTGCATGAGATACATCCAGGTTTAAGTGAGAGAGTCTGTAAGAGGCACAGCCTCTCCGAATCATTTAATGTGAACAAAGCAGCTATGGCAGGAGGGGTGTTTTGTATGTCATGCCTACTGAAATATGATGCTATATTCCAACACTTTCTTAATGACAGCCATTCACTGGCCCTATTAAGCAGCTTTAAGTCAGGTATTTTAAAATCTTGAGATTCAAACCTTATGTCAAAACAATTTGAAGATTGAAATGGAAATCACAATTTGGAAATGAGGAAAGGAATAAAATGAGAACTCTGTAGTAAATATGTCAGCAGTGCCCAGTACAGCCAAGGATAGGCACATGTCAAACAGGGAGATACAGGTCCCTCTGACAGTTCCACTGTGGTGTGAAAAGGAGAAGCAGGAGGTGACATTCACGTATCTCTTTTTGTGTAGAACTCAGAAACTGCAGAGCCTGCTTTGTACAAATACCCCAACACCACGATCCTACCAGGTCACTCTCCTCAAGGCAGACCATGTACAGTAGCCAGCAGTTACAGTGGTGCCGCTATGCATGTTCATATGCATAGTCCTCCACTCCTGATACAAAGCAAACCCCTGAAAGTCTACTCTACCACCAGGGCACTTCAAAGTCTTCCTCATGTCTACCATAGTGATGAGACAGACTATAAGCTCCTGACCACTTTATCCTTCTGTTTAACTTTCAGGTTAGTATTTAAGGATTCCATGTACAAGATGAAAATGTGGATAGAGGGTTATAAGACTTATGAATGAAGAACAAAAGTGGGAAGAGAGGCAACCCCTTAACTGCTACAAACTACAGAAGTGAGAGACTGCTAAGAGTGTACATTACTTCAAGAGCTTAAGAGACTTCAGGTTCTTAGAAGTTATCCCATTAGTAAATTCACTGCAATAACAAAGACACTGCATTCTTTGTGTTCTTCATTTTTATTTTATATGTAGAGTGTTTTGCCTACATGTATATATGAGCAGCATGTGCATCCAATGCTCTCAGAGGCCAGAAGAAGGTGTGGATTCCCCTGAAATTGGAGTTAAAGGTGGTTGTGTGTGCTAGGGACTGAACCCAGGGCTTCCGTAAGGGAACATGAGTGTTCGTAACTTCTGAACTATCTCACTGACCCCAGGAATTTAATTCTAATAAAAAATAACCCAACGTGTTGTTTTTGAACACAAGATAAAATAGAGACAACTCTATGAATGCTATAGAAGCTGGGGTGACTGAACGAGAAAGAGATGGGGCACATTCAAGAAATACGACAAATTTACATTTAAAAATTATCATAGTGAAGGAAAAATCTTATATCCAAAAAAAAATCAAGCAAAATAAAATCTTCTGAAAATGAATTTTAAATGAATATTCTGCAGGCCTTGTTGATTGCTTTCCAGGGGACATAATCTTGTTCACCATGTCTCAGTGAGCATAGGAATGTAGCTTTGGCACAGTGATTAAGGGTCACCTAAGATATGTTGTCTACTCACCTAAGTGTGTGTGTTCACTGTAGGACCCAGCTCTGATGATGAAATGAATATGAAGGGAGTTTTGTTTCCTGGATCCTAGCTCAACAAAACCCTTATTTTGAAAAATAAATTATTTTTGACTTTATCTCATTTATTTAATACTTTTAATACAGTTTCATATGATACCAGAAAGGATTTGAGACACACATTTTTTTAATTTAAGAATAGGAAATGTAATTTTCTGGAATGAAGAGGTGAGGAGCAGGAGGATTCCAGGACCCTGACAGATGAATGCAGATCTAAGACTTCTCTCTAGTAACACTACACCACTAGATCCAAACCTGTATAAAATATTTTAAAAATTCTTGGGAATTCAAATCTAACAATGATGTTCATTAGATACAAAGAATATGAGTGAAACTCAACAGTACCTTAAATGAAATAAAACATAAATCTTAAAATCCAAAACGTGTGTTTATTAACAAAGCAGACCAGATAACCAACAAACTGGAAATACAGTAAATTGAACACACACACATGACAACCTGACCATTGAAACAACGTGAAAAGACCAAATGTTAAAAACTAAGAAAGACAAATTGGAAGAAAATGGGTGACTCTAACAGATACACGACAGGACTCCTTGACCACCAAATCACCAGTCAGACACTTCCTGAAGGCAGAAGTGGCTGAAAATTTTATTCAATTTATAAAAGATAGAAGAACTGAAAATATTTTCTCTCTGAGGCAGAGGATTCTTGGAGGCAAACTATAGGAGCTGAAAGGCAAACAATCAATGTTACTGGGTGAAGGAGAGGAAATATGATCTGTGAAGACAAGAGTCACAGGTACAGATTACAGAGCAGAAGGAACCAGCCACCGAGAATTCTATTACTGGGACAGATCTCATTCAAGAGCAGGACTGAACATAAAGCCCTTTCTGAAATAATAATACCAAGACTGGAAGATGTCGTGTAAGAAGGGAAGCAAGTTGAGGGCGGGGGTGGGGATGAAATGAAGACAGAAAGTTGAATGAAGAGATGTGCCTAGAAGGTGAAGAATATGATGGTTTTACAGCACAAAGCTCTAGCTTTATGTGTTATTGTTTTCCCTGACTGCTCCAATTTAACTGCAAGCATTCATAATGGCCTTGCTCACTATGACGACTTCCACTCTGAAAACTGAATTAAACAAGAGTGTCCCATTTGACTTTACATCTATGACCAGTTATTGTTAATATTCTGTTCTAATACTCTCCCCGGTTGAGACTGCTCATTCAAATAAGTGCAATCATTTGAGAATGGAGGAGTTTTATTAAGTATATCAGGAACATTGATTAATATTACTACTACTATTACTACTACTACTACTACTACTATTGTTATTAGAGTATATCAAAGACACATTTAGAAAGCAGATAAAACAGTTCTGTTTCATTGAATTTATGTACTTGTTTATTTGATTGTGGTATATGCCATTTGTTTATGTGAGTGTGTATGTACTATGCCCACGTGGAAGATAGGAAAGGAAGTTCTGCTCTATTGCACTCTTATTTATTCCCTTGAGAGAGCATTTCTCACTGAATCTGGAGCTAGGCTGTCATCCAACAAGCCCCAGTGATACTCCTATGTCTACTTTCCTGTATTCTGGGATTACAGGTGAGCATGCAGCCATGTTCAGCTTTTTAGTTGGTACTATGTAGGGTTTGAACCACCTCCCCACCCATGATATATATTCTCCTTATTGCCATGCTTTCTTGATAGCATATCAGATTATTCAGATTATGCCAAGGCCAAAGAGACTCAATGTAAGGGGAAGCTAAGTTGGCATATGTTTACAGGGTATTATGGGATATTTTTACCTGTCATTGAATCATTATTAAAAACTGGCTTCATAACACACACACACACACACACACACACACACACACACACACACACACACACACACACACACACACACACACACATTCACTCACAGACACACAGCTTCATGGTGTAGCAATGGCTTCCAGGAATTCTTCTTTTACCCTCTTGATGAACTCATCTGGTTCTATGACTAGGTGATAGACATATGTGGACATGTCTTACAGAAGCATACATATAGACAACTGAAACAAAATTTGAAGTGCAGAAAGCCAGAGCATGATCTTGAAAAATTTTCACAAATATCAAATGCAAAAAAAAAAATCCTATGTACATTGGAATAGTTTTCATTGCCCAATACTCAAATGTCACTCCCCTGTAAGGAATCTTCACTAAAAGCCAGCATGTGACTACACATGCAAGCTAGACTATACTACTTTTCTGACAGAAACAACATAATAAATCTCAAGCATTCTCTTGTCAATTAAATCGTGGAATGGTGTAATACAGAAAGAGAGGCATTATGGGCTCTCAATTAGTCTATGATTAAACCTTGTTAACAACTCTTAAATGTATTTTATTCAAAACTCAAAGAAATTCTTGGAGAAAAATTATTGGGTATGGAACATGATAAATATGAATAATTAAACCAGAGGGAGAAAAATCATGCTGACATTTAGAAATGAATTACACCAAATTTGTTTATGATCACACAAAAGTTGAATATATGACTGTTTTAAGTAAGCATTTTGATTACTCAATAATCTAATGAAAGAAGAAGGCTGAGTTATATGAATAGCAAGAATAACACATAAAATTTCATCATGATTTTGTACAGAACATTGTCATCAACAAATATCATGAAAAATATAACATTTGCTTTCATATTGAAACAATTGGCTGATGTGTGACAAAGATTCAGGGTGTATATGAATAGTCATTGTCCACGAAATACTTGAAATTCTCCTAAATTTAACAGTTTACATGGGAAAGAAACTTAAGAGGCTTGCTCAAATTTGAAAACATCTTTATAAAACTTACATACATTATTAATAATGCCATGCATATAGATATTTTTCTAAACAATTAATGGTTATGTGCACAGATATCACACCCAGTATTTAGTTAACTAGGCCACTGGAATGACTGGAGTGCCATTTATCATTTTACTGTTTTCCCAGAGAAAATAGAAAATGTTGAACATAAAGAGGTAATTCAAGGATTTGCATAGAAGAACTTAGAAGGCTGGGAAGATGGGTCAAGGTGCACATGTCTAGTGTGCAAGCATGAGGATCTGAATGTGGACCCCAGAACTCACATAAATTCAGACACTGTAGCATGCAAATGGAATCTCAGCATTCCTATGATGGAATGGAAAGCAGAGAGAGGAATATAGCCTGAACTACACAGCAGTAAACAAAGTGTATAAACAAGGGAAAAAGGGAGGACAATCACCCAAGATTGTTTTCTGACTTTCATTTTTATACATGGCACATGTATAACTTTTCTCCCCTTCTCTCCCCTTCTTTGCCCTCGTCTCCCCTTTCTCCATCTCCCACACACATAAAGTAGAAAGGACTACTACGAGAAAGTTAGGTAGTGGGTAGTATTCAATTTTCTGAATTACCAACTTAAAAATTCTTCAATTTTATGACTTCTTAAAAATCTATATTGGCATTTTGACCATTTTTTATTTTTTGAAATCTTGCTCATTTTCTTAGCAATGACCCAAATTGATTATCATTCAGAACCCACCTAGTTTTACCTACTTCCTTCCTAGAGGCCTCCAAGTATTGAAACAGTATTGTTACATCTTCATATCTAAGATTTTAGTGATATCTTGAAACAATAAAAACATGTAGGATAATGCAAAGTGTTTTATCAATATTTGGGTCAATTAATAAAACAAGCTGAACTTCCTGTGAGAGTCAGAGCTGGTTTTTGATTTCCCAACACTGCATTCACCTTCCACTATAAGCAAACATGATGTAACACATAAAAAGGAAGAGGACACACAGCATTTAATGCTGGGCTTCTTTATTAATGCCGCATATCCAACATTAGCACAACTATGTAACTGTGTATTTTATTCACAACCTCAGTGCATTTTATCTTTTACCACATCTTTTGGAAAAATCCCCTAATTTGGTATAGTATTTTCAAAAAGAATACTACCTGCTGAAATTGAATTTCTCAGTGCTGTTAGCAATAATTTCCTGAAGAAGAGGAGTTCTTATTCCCACAGTTTAAAGAATTGAAAAGGCTGAAAGCTGTATTTGTCATATATCTTGCTAACTGCTTATGGCTTTTACATTATTTTATAAAGTTCAGTATATTTGTAAAATGAACATCTCAGTTTGATTAAGCAGGGTAAACGTTGACTTGGTGAACAGCAACTGGCCCTAGTTTTCAGAGTGCAGGCTGTGGAAACCCAGTATCTGTTCTCATTTGCACCAGACCCTGATAAGTCAGCATGCTGACTCGGAAGCCAATTGACCAGACTGTGTCTCTCTGCCCAACAATAGAACTGACATCATGACGTTGTTGTGAACATCAAATTAGGGAATCTGTGCATACTGCTTAAAAACAATGTGGCAGGGCTGATGAGATAGCTCAGTCAGCAAAGTCTGAGTATGAGTCCAAGAATCCATGTTTTAAAAAACAAGGCATGATGGTATATTCTATTTCATTAATAGTAATTATGTTAATTATCTGACATCTTCATACAAGCACCAAATTAATACTTATAACTCCCTCCCCCATTGTTTTCTTATCTTCCCCTCATTCTAATCAATACTCTCTATCCCAACAAGTCCGTTTCCCAGATGCACAAGTTTTGGGCTTCTTTTGTGACCTATCTTTTTTTTTTAAACAGGACCATCTGTGTGACCATTGGATTGCATCTGTCCATTGTAGCCTAGTGGTTTAATCCATGGATGTGTAATAGACAGCTCCTGACCCTCCTCTGTTAGTAGCAAACAGTTCAGAATTGAGTGCTTGGGACTCCTGAGCTGATCCCCCATTCAAATCTAACCCATTCTTCTGCAGAACCATAGCAGGCATCCACAGCTGCTGTGAGGTCATGGAGCATCATTGCACCTTGCCCAAAGGATGTCATTTCACAGTACTTCTCCCTGTATTCTGGATCTTACACCCTTTCCATCCTGTTTTCCTCATTTTGTTCCTGATGGATGATACCAGAGATTGTACTCTGCCTGTTACATATATGTGTACACAAACACTCATACACACACACACACACACACACACACAAAAACACACACATACATGGCAGTATGATACATAGTAAAGCCTCAGTAAATACAATTTTGTTAATCATAATTTATATCATCTTGTCTTTAGTTGCTATCTGAAATATTTAACATAGAAACCCAAGACCAAGATACATTTCCTGAAAGACAGGAGCAAACATAAAATTTTTGTTTTGTGCACAATTGATCTGATTCAGCCATTATTGTTTTATTATTACATTCAAATATTTCCCACCACAGGCTCTTGACAGAGAGTAGCAAGCATCTCTGTGAAATGTGCTCAAAACCAAAAAGAAACCATGACATCTCAAATAACAGCAAAACCATATACACTTTCTCAAAATTTAGGAATAGTGCAACTGAAATGAGCATGGTGATAAAGATCCCCGGGACTGCCTTCCTGAGGTTAAATTTGACTGCATCTCACCACTCTTTGGGAAACAAGAAGTCACACCCAATGTCTTCTTTCCTTTCTAAGTAGTCACATCCTTGTTTGTTATTATCCCAAGTTGTACAGCAGAGTACCTCAGTTTGATAACATTTATGTATTCATTGAGTCTAGGTACTGGTGTCTTATTTAAATGAAAACATTATATGAAAATTCATGAGTTGTACAAGTGGTGTAGGAGGTTCTTCTGTTTTTCTGTATTTGGTGAATAAAGAAACTGCCTTGGCCTTTTGATAGGGCAGAAATCAGATAGGCGGAGTAGGCAGAATGGAATGCTGGGAAGAAGGGCAGTGTGGCAGATGCCATGGTTCTCCTGCCCGAGACTGATGCTGGTTAGAAGCCTTCCCTGTAAGCCACGACCTCGTGGTGAACATAGATAACAGAAATGTGTTAGATCAAGAATGAGAGTTGGCCAAGAAGAGGCTAGATATAATGGGCCAGGCAGTAATTTAATTAATACAATTTCCATGTGGGAAATTATTTTGGGGCTTAAGCTAGCCAGGAGGCAGGACGGGGCTGCTGCTCCTTTTACTACATACAAGTGCTGAGAGTAAGCACCTCTGAGAGCTCATCCATTGATGGCCCATCTGTATGAATAATCTCCTCCACCTCAAGGTTCATAGAACTTGACAGAAGAGGAGGAAGAGAAAATACAACAGCTCGAGCGTGGGAAAGAATGCTATGAAATACCATCTTTCAGACATGATATGGCTGTTGCACAAAGAACTCAAAGTGACTGTGGTTAACTGAAGAAGACCTACACAGATCAAGCCAGTTAAAATTCCAGGATGAAAGCAGATGGCTGCTAGAGTGAAAAGAGTCACTTTTCCTTAGGGGTGGAGCCCTAGGTGGGAAGCTCATGCCCTAGCAGTCAACCTCATGTGCATACAGGCAGCAATAACTATACGCAATGAGTTACATATGGGGGGGTTCAACCATAGAAATTTCTCCCTGCTGCAGTACTGTTCATTCATTCTTCTTGTTCCTTGCTTCTCAGGCAATCTTCCGTGCATTTTCTTTCACGAGTCACTTTCACTGAAATTTTATATAAGTGGAAGAAAATGGTAGATTTTTTTTTTTATCTATCTTCTTTCTTTCTAAAAAACTGTCAGGAGAATCATCCATGCTCTGTTTATCAGCAGTATTCTCCTTTAAATTCAGAGAACCCTGTGGTGTGGCATATGCATTTATTCAATTAATGCATCTGCTGATTAACTTTGGAATCATTCTACTGTTTGACTGTGATAAACAAAACTGCTATAAATATTCATATTAAAGTCTTTGTATGGACGTATGTATTTTTAAATCATTAAGAAACTAACCTACTGTTCTCAAAGTGTTTTTACCAGGTTACTTCCCAAGCACTTCCTAAGGCTACAATAGCTTGATGGACTCGTAGCAACTTTGCATTATAAACAGTCTTTCAGTATTACCCATTTAGAAAGTGTGTGTCATAGTGTGATTTTAATTTTCCTATAATACTGAAATAAATTTGATAAACTTACTTTTCATTGATGTCTGATTTTGATATGAGGAGGAGACATCTTATTAGGTCTCATGAAGACATCTTCACATACAGATATTGCATACTTTAATCAGATTCATCACTTTCACACTCTTCCCTCCCAATCAGCTCAACGATAGTCCCTTTTTGGTGCCATGTCTCTAACAATGTTTTAGATTCTATACAGGAGACAACAGATACTACTTATCTTTCCAAATCTGACATGCTTCTTTTAATATGATAACCAATTCTATTCATTTTCCTTAGTGGACATACTATTATATTTTCTTTACCTAAACACACACTAATTTGGCACATAAGATTATTTCTTAATTTGGCTTTGTAAATATGGCTGCAGGAATATGTACTATATACTGACCTGGAACCTCCGTGTGTGTGTGTGTGTGTGTGTGTGTGTGTGTGTGTGTGTGTGTGTGTGTGTGTGTTTGTGTGTGTAACAAAAGTACAGTAGGATCTCATGACAGGTCTACTACTAATTTTCTGAGGATTTTCCATTCTAATTTTCCAAAGGACTGGACTACTTGATAGTCGTCTTGTCAATAGTGCAAAGGTGCTCTCCTCCAGACCACCACATGCTGTTTCCTAGAATTTTCTAGAAGACAATCCTTCTTAATCAGGTGAGATGGGACCTCAGTGACTTTCAGCACTCAGAGTGAAGAGATGTTAAACTTACCTTAGGCATGTACTGGTGGCAGTAGCAGAGTATGTAAAGCAAATCTCTGGGCTCAGATCCACAAAACTTCAAAGGATACCCATGGCACAGAGTCGTCCTTCTAAAAGATTTTGCATTACATCATACCACACTGGCTATCCTACAAGTATCGTTCTCTTATCACCATAAAAATTCTAATTCCTATGTGAGGCAGGATCACTGAAGGGAACTGTCATACACAACAGCCCTCAGAAATGTGATTACCATCCATATCAAAAGAAATCACTTCTCCTTGCTATTTCTTTCATCTCTCCCATGGAGAGATGCCGATTGGCAAGGCAGGAAGTGTCCTTACCAGATAATGAATCCTCAAATGAATGAATCCTGGCCAGTTTGAAATTATTCTGTGTTGGTAAAACCATGTAATTTATAGCATTCTATTATAGTACCCAAATTAATAAATATACCTAGAGTTTATCCTCTATTAATTGAAAGTCCTAAATGGCATCTAATTGTTATTTACATTTATTTCGACACTAGTGATTTTTAATTTATACATTTGCAGTTCTTTATGTTTGGTGAGCTGTTCACCTATTGTATGAATACACTCACACAACTTTTTTCATATAGACTGTTAATTACCAGGTATGATGAACTCACTGTCTCTTGACTGCAACTCCCTGTAAAATGTGGAGAACATTACATAAATAACTCAGGAGCAATAAATTAATACATGCATGGTCAACTAGATCTTTCCACTTAAAAATAACCCAGAGTCTCCTACTTAGGAAAGGATGCCGCCCACAGTGAGCAGATCTTCCCACCTTTATTGGAACAGACCAACCTGGACAACTTGTCATTGAAACTCTCTTCTTATATGATCCTAGACTGCCTCAAATTGACAACTAAACCAACCATCACAGGGTTAGCGTTACTTCTGGTAAGATGCGCTAGGATTTGGTCAACATCCGTGTAAGCCCTGGTTAGTTTGACATGCACTGCTTAAAGAAGTGGCAGTGAAATTGACACAAGGAACTTTCCTTTCTGATCATAAGAAAGACACTTATTCTTTATAAGTAATGTAAATGATTCTTTGTAAATATTTCTATTTATTTTCTCATTTTCTTAGATTTTTCTACATTGATTTTCAGTGTCCCAAAAATCCAATTGCATTCCCCACTCTCACTTTTTCATTTAGTAATATGTTTCTTTTCATTTATTTAAGAATGCTGCTTTTAGTCACGGGGCTTGAATATATAATTCTATTTATTCATAGTGCCCCAATACTCTCAATACAGATTAACACTGTCATAAATTAAAAGGGAAACTTTAATAATCCACTTTTGAAATTCAATTGAGTTCTGTACATAACTTATTCATAAAAAGGTCTAGAAGTAGATTTGTTTTTTATTTTCAGTACTACAATATACATATAGTATAGTGACTATCAAAATTGGCATATATCCTCAATATTTACATATATATTTTACATTTGGCTATAACGAAGATTTTAAAACTATTTTAGACTCAGAACAATCAACTCAATGTTGAAAATATAACCCCAGTAGCACAACACTGAGAGAAACAATTAATAAATGGGACCTCCTGAAACTGAAAAGCTTCTGTAAAGCAAAGGACAGTGTCAACAAAACAAAACAGCAGCCTATAGAATAGGAAAAGATCTTCACCAATCCCACATTAGACAGAGGGCTGATCTCCAAAATATATAAAGAACTCAAGAAATTAGTAATCAAAATAAAAACCAAATAATCAAAAAATGGGGTACACACCCAAACAGAGAACTCTCAACAGATGAATCTAAAATGGCTGAAAGACTCTTAAGGAAATGTTTAACATCCTTAGTCATCAGAGAAATGCAATCAAAACAACTCTGAGATTCCATCTTACACCTGTAAGAATGGCCAAGATCAAAAACACTGATGACAGCTTATGCTGGACAGGATGTGGGTTAAAGGGAACACTCCTCCATTGCTAGTAGGAGTGCAAACTGCTGCTTTGGAAATCAGTATGGCGATTTCTCAGAAAATTAGGAAACAACCTTCCTCAAGATGCAGCAATGGCACTTTGGGGTCTATACCCAGAGGGGGTTCAATCATACCACAAGGACATATGCTCAACTATGTTCATAGCAGCATTATTTGTAATAGCCGGAACCTGGAAACAACCTAAATGCCTTTTGACCAAATAATCGATAAGGAAAAGGTGGTACATTTACATAATAGAGTACTACATAGAGGAATAATATAATGACATCTTGAAATATGCAGGCAAATGGATGGATCTAGAAAACATCATATTGAGTGAGGTAACACAGACTCAGAAAGACAAATATAATATGTACTCACTCATAAGTGGCTTTTAGACATAAAGCAAAGAAAAACCAGTCTACAAATCATAATCTCAGAGGACCCAGACAATCCTAAGAGAGACATACATGAATATAATCTACATGAGAAGTAGAAAAAATATGATTTCCAGAGAAAATTTGGAGCATGGAGATCATGTAATAGGGACAGGGAAGGAACAGAGGGGAGCAGAGAAAAAGATATGCTCAATAAAAACAATTTTAAAAGAAAAAAATCAAATTATAGAATTTAAATCTTCAAAAGATTGATTAAAATCAGGTCACTAGGTCTTACACTATAGACCTAAAGATTATATGTAAAACTATAAATCTCCAAGAGAGTGACATAGGAGGGAATACAGATAACTTTGAGCACAGCAATGGGTTTTTAGATAAAATAAAGCATACATCATGAAAACTGAATCCAGAATCTGGGCCAAATGACAAACTTCTTCATGATGACATTGTGAGATTCATTGACAACACACACACACTTTGGAGAAAAAAAATATTCAGGGGAGACACATCCAATAAAGGAGAGTTATCTAAAACATGCAAAGAATTCTTAATAGTCAATAACAAGTAGATAAATAATCTGCTGGGCAGACAGGGGAGGCCTTCAGAAGATATAGATGGTGGTGACCGCACAAAAATCTCTACACCTTGCCTGAAAATTAAAACAGCAATGTAGTGATTCACACTGATTAAAGTGATCAAATTATAAAACAACAAAAATGTGGGGGATGATGTTGAAAAATAGATTCCTTCATTCAGTAATGATAGGAATAAAAAATGATCAAGCTGTTTAGGAAGCCACTTGACTGTGGAAGAAATAAAATCTGATGATTCATTTACAAAGGGGCCATGATCCAGATTAAGTCCACATACGTAAGAATAGGAAACACTGGACCGCTACTGTAGCCTGCTGGGATACCCTGCCTCAATTTCAAAGTTTGGGGCAGAAATTACTAACAGTTAAGCTCACCTGCAAGATCGTGCATCTGATAAGCTTAACAGAAGGTAAAAAGTAGAGGTGACCACCCAGCTTTTGTTGATAAAAAGATAAATGGAAGCAACAGCAGGAAAGAGAAGACCTAGGTGGTC
Organism: Ondatra zibethicus; assembly: GCA_004026605.1. Lineage (NCBI taxonomy): Eukaryota > Metazoa > Chordata > Mammalia > Rodentia > Cricetidae > Ondatra > Ondatra zibethicus. The sequence continues at coordinate 154,668 of PVIU01002361.1, read as the reverse complement.
CATAAGACTGTACTCTCCTGTTATCTCAGTTTAGAAGGAAAGAGAGGAAGGGTCATATACAATGGGTCATAAAGACTTAGTGTGCAATCAGGAGTGCACCTACCTGTAGGCTAAAAAAGTCTTACTCATCAGTGATCTTATTATAAAGTGAAGATCTTTGCTTCTCACAATTATTTCTCTTAAAATGAAGCATATGCTAATAAACATTCATATTGAACCAATAGCTGCAATCTTTGATATTTATCTAAATGAATTCAAACTGAATGAGCACACAAAAATCTGCAATGAACATTATTTCTAATGCATTCATAATTTCAGAAACATGAATGTCACCATTTCATGAGTGGCTCAATAAGCATGTAATTCACAAAGGAATGATATTCAACACTAAGCATGAATGAGCTGTCAAGCCATGGAAAGACCTGGAAAAATATCATGTGCATCAGACTAACCTCTTTTATTATTGACAGCAGCTGATATCTTAGGCATAGGGTCCTACTCTTCTCATGATCCTGTCTCTCAGAAACTAAATGCCAAAGATGTTTTGGGGGGAAATGGTCTAGATAGAAACAGGGGAAATATAAGTCCAGGAGAAGAATATAGCCCACAGCTCTTAGAGTTTGTAAAGCTGTTAGAGGTTAGTCTGAAAAGGTTGCAACTGTTCAAATGTATAATCTTTACACAGTAAAAAAAAAAAATTGGGACCTGGGGGACACTGAGAGAAAATGGGTGGAACACATGGGTATTTAGGTAAGCAAGATTAATCATACAATAAATGGCATGCATATCATATTGTGATAGAAGATACTTTGCACTTTATATCCATCTGAACCCACAGAATACAAAAGATCAAGCCTCACAGTAAATATCATCTTTGGGTAATAGTTCTATTCCAATTCAATGTTCATCAACTGAAACAATTCATTGGTCAGGCTATGTATGTATAAGGACAAGGAATGTTTTAAATTCTTTCTACTGTAGAGTCATGATGCAAACATAAACCTACTACAATCTCATTCGTTGAAGTTTATTTCAGAAGATATTGTGATAGCCAAGACACCTTCCATGTTTAAGGCTTCTAGTGTCTTTCTTTTACAACTATAAGCTCAGGTCTATAACCCTCACATTATGAAAAACTAATGTCTCTAAGAGGAAACAAAACAAAGGGGCCCAAATGTTTCATGCGTTTTAAAAATCATTTGTACCAAGTACAGATTCCTTCACGATTCTTTAATATTGCTAATAACTAAAAGATGCATCAGAGACCACCCTAGGATAAAAGTAGTCTCTGCAACCCTGCTGAGACTAACAAACTTCACACTTTACAAACTTTGCTTTGCAAACTCTAAGAGCTGTGGACCATATTGTTCTCCTGGACTTATATTTCCCCTGTTTCTATCTAGACCATTTTCCCCAAAACATCTTTGGCATTTAGTTTCTGAGAGACAGGGTCATGAGAAGAGTAGGACCCTATGCCTAGGATATCAGCTGCTGTCAATGGTGCTTTCCATACAGCAAGACCACATTGCAGAGTACTCATGTTGAGCTCAGTGCTCTTTGCAGGTGAGGTGTAGAGAGAAATGGGTCCTCCGAATCATTATGTAGTGGGAAAGTAAAAAGCCTCTACAAGCAAAGATCCCTGTTTCTTCTGGTAACTTCTGCTACTCAGGACTTGCTTTTTCAGTGTCATTCTATAATTCCTGTTGTTCCCCATCAGGCATCAGTCAGCAGAGCCTAATGATACCCTCTTTCATCTTATGCAGAGCAACATTCCAGCATGCATCAGCCTCTTCTTGTTTTCATCCTTTTTTTATATCAACCTTATGCATCACATCACTTGACCAGCTTCTTTCTTCCTTTATACCAGTATTCTCCAGTCTTTCCTCTGACTGGAAAACTCTCACCTTCAGGATCTGGAAACACTTGGTGCTAAAATTTATGCAAATATTTACTGAAGACTTAAGTTCCACATGTTGACCTATATGTTCAAAATACAGGAATGTACGTAGGTTTTGTATAATTCAGAGAGTTATAGTTATCTAGTGTTACTCCTACCAACAACAAAAAGAAACATGACTGAGAACAAATGAATATTTGCAAGTAGTGGCTTCCTAAAAGTGGGAGCAATCCAACTAGGTCTGAAAGGAGAAATAAAGTCAATCATGGATGGGGAAATGGGTGTGTAGGTGTCACAGAGAAATGCATCCCACAGAACTGAAGACCTGTACACTTGTGTAGGAGGAGTTAACACAGTAAAAGGATTTGCTGCTGCTGGAGGATGAGATACCACGTATTATAAAATGAAGAAAGAGCAGAGTGAAGATGTTTAAGCAAAGCAATCTATGATCGGATTAATAGTCTAGAAAGGTAATTTCAACCATAGAGTGATGCCTTTACTCTGGATGAGATTACATCCTGTTTAATCTAAAATAACTCAAATAAAACAAGCATAGCCTCCCAACATCAGAGCTTAGCCACACGGCACAATACAAAACATAGACAGTTTTCAAATCCCATAATAACTGTAGACCAGAGGCTGATGCCACCGTCCAGCATCACAACAGGATTGTATCTCATATGGATACAATCTCATATGGATACAATCAAGGCAGGAGGAGGCAAAATTTCAGACCTTCAAGCAGTTTCCAAAGAATGAAAAACAGCTTCCCATCATTATTAAGTTTAAAAAATAATTAAACCAATCTATGCCAGGAGATAGATGAGTTATTAAGAAGATCTGACACTTCAAAAGGATCAGAATTTAATTTCCAGCAAACACACCATATAGTTCATAACTGCCCATATAACTTCAGCTCAAAAGTATCCAATGCCCTCTTATGGCTTTTGTGAGTACCTCTGTGTGCACACACATACAAAATGAAGCTAAATTTATAAATCAATATATAGTAAGCCAAAAACTGACTAAAAGGCAGACTGAACATCAAATAACATAAGGAAGAAAAGCCAGTCAAGGTTATTTGAAAGAATTCAGGAAGTGAACAAAGTTTAAGTTAAGGCAATGGTGATGGAGTAGGCCAATTGTTCATTTCCCGGCTGCACAGACTCCCAAAATAATCACACAGAAACTGTATTAATTAAATCACTGCTTGGCCCATTAGCTCTAGCTTCTTATTGGCTAACTCTTACATATTATTTTAACCCATTTCTAATAATCTGTGTATTGCCACGTAGCTGTGGCTTACCTGGTAAAATTCTGCCATCAGTTTCCAGTGGGGCTACGTGGTTTCTTTCCAACTCTACCCTTATTTCTCCCAGCACTCAGTTTAGTTTTCCCCACCTACCTAAGTTCTTCCCTCCTATAGGTCCAAAGCAGTCTCTTTATTCATTAATGGTAATCACAGCATACAGAGGAAAATCCCACATTACCTCCCCTTTTCTGTTTAAATAAAAAAGGAAGGTTTTAACTTTAACATAGAAAAATTACATATAACAAAACAGTTATCAAGCAAGAATTATAGTTATAATATTTATATCTACTTTATCTTTTATCATAACTAAGGAAAACTGTAACTATGAATTCTTCAACTATATCAAAGATTCCAGAAGGATATAATATTACATAAGAGAACAGGAAGTGTATTATAGGCTACTTCCAGAACTCTAGAATTTACAGAGAAATCTCGCAACCTGATCAGTCACCCAAAGTTCTTCTGCACTGTTGGGGCATCCATTTTCATCCTACAGGCCAATAGTATCTAGCAGACTTTTTCATGAAGCAGAAAATTTCAAAGACATTTTAGCCTATAATTGCAGTTTGTCAGTCACTTTGTTCTGTGTCCTACAGAATGCCTGGCAGATTCTTTCATGAAGCAGGAACCCTGAAGGATCATCTCACCTTTAGGTAAGATCAGCAGCCATTTCTCTGTGGGTCCTGCATGTCCAGGCAATAGCAGCTTCTTGCCCAAGCGTCTAACCAACTCCCAATTCTGGGAAGAGAAAAGCTCAGTCTGCAGTCATCACCCAGCCACAGAGGAAGCCAGATGTAACTGCCTTGCCGAAAATGATATCAAGCCACGTGGTTAACATAGACAAGAATAATGGGCTAATATAAAATGTAAGAATTAGTTAATAAGAAAAGCCTGAATTACTAGACCAACCAGTTTATAATTAAAGTAGATCTCTGTGTGATTCTTTGAGACTAAACAGATGTGGGACCTGGTGGGATAGAAACCTTAGTCAACACAACACTGTGGGTATTGTTTAAGACCAGGAAAGAAGAGGTGGGAAAATACCACCAGTTAAGAGACCTTGCTACTGCTGCAAGAGGACCAGGTTTCTGATCCCAGCACTCACAAGATGGCACACAACTACCTCTAACTCCAGTTCCAGGGAAGGTGATGCCCTCTTCTGGCCTCTTCAGGTCCCTGTATACATCAGCTCATGATAGCTCATACACATACATGTGTAAATAAAAACAAATAAATATATACATAAATATTAAATTAAATATTAAATATGTATATAAGACTAAGGAGAGAGGGATATGAGGAACACATTCAAACACAGTACATCTTATACAATAGAATAGAATTAGAATTAGAATAGAATAGGTTTATTAAGACTGTCTGACTTTAGACCTGGGTTCTTCAGGCTAACAGAACAATTATCCACTAAAATTAAAGTACAAGATGATATGACAATCAGGGACAAATAAGTATGATTTTAGCTGAACTAAAATTGAGAAGTCCATGGGTATTCACATCTAGCAAATAACTGCAACAAGATCTGAATGCTCAGGAGAGAGCTCAAGATTCAAAATAGAGATTTGTGCATGATTATCATACCCAGTAAACACAGCAGATAAGTAAGAAAAACAGGCTAAATTACCCAGAGAACACAAGGAGATCAAGATTCGGGATGGAAAATCAAAACTGGGTGGAAGTGCATACTCAGAGATAGGAGAAGTTCTGTAGAAAATAGATGCAGAAAGAGCCACAGAAAGGGCAGGAAGATGTATCCTCCAGCTCAGAACTCCTAATCTCTCCTAATCTCCACATACTCCCACTTGACAGTTTCATGCTTCAAGTGGGAGTAAGCAATGGTAAGAGCCAGGGTCACCACCTGTACTGTCCTCATACCCAGGCTCTCTGCAAGCTGTGTTTTACCCTCCATAAGCAGTTTACTTCTTTTTCCTTGATCTTCATACTAAAAGAGAGATAATAATGCCACCTACCCGAATCGCTGTGAAGAATAAGTGAATTTGCTTTAGATAAAGAACTTCATTATCTGACTATAGAGGGGGCTGTGAAAGCAAGAAACCAACTGTGAGCATAAGGAACAAATAGACTAAAGAAGTATAGTACTTGGGCACAGATGCAGCTGATGGTCATCAATGTGCAGTGATGCCAAGTGAGTCACAGGACAGTAGCTTTTTCTGAAGGGAGAAGTAACCACAGGCATTGGGGCTAATTTCTGATGGTACAATGGTAGAAGGGAAGTGGTGGGTCATCATTTTAGCCACACTGCAGCAGAGGGTCCAGTGCGAACTAGGATGGGTGAGAGGCTGAGAAGTTAATAGCATAGAGGGAAGTCTCAGAGAAAAACTGAGGTAATGCATATAACCATACTATCTCACAAGAACACACATCTGCACACATGCACACACACACATGCACACATAATAAATAGGTGGTATGCATGTAAGATAAAAGTCACCAATTACCTTCCCAAGGCTATCAAAGCATTGGGCAATGAAGAAAATATGTGTCACTTCTATGAGTTATTCACTTTTTCTTTGGAGTAAAAAATTAACATGTAATGACATAACAGAAGCTTAAATTATGATTCCTAGAGTCAAAAATATGTGTATTTATTTATGTCTGTGTGAGAGCGTTCATGTGAGTCTGAATGTATGTGCGTATGTGTGTACCTGTATTTGTGTGTTTGTAGATCTATGTGAGTGTGTATGAGTATCTTTATGAGTGAGTGTGAATGTATATGTGAGTATGGGAATCTCTCTGTGTGTAAATGAGTATGCGGATGTGAGTATGAATGTGTGTGTTTATGTAATTGTGTGAGTATGTATGAATTCATGTATGTGTGTTTGTGTATATGTGTATATATGTGTGTATGCATGCATGTGTATATGTGTGTATGTATGTGTGTGTTAATATTATGTTAAGCTTAGGAAACACAGAACAACTTTATAATAAAAAATGCTCTAATCTCATAATACGCTCACTAAAAAAGGGATAGGGAAAGTTCCCACATCATCAACTGTGCATTGGCAACAGTGCAGAGAACAATTCATCTGTTCATAGCTTCAAGTGAGGCAGGAAAGAAGAGCAAGACTTCATGATTGTGGGCAGGCAAGATGGCTCCGAGGTAAAGATGCTTGCCACCAAGTCTGAGGACCCAAGTTTCATCACCAGAACTCACAATGGAAAGGAGAAGGCTGATTCCTGCAAAATATCCTCTGATCTCCATAGGCACACTGTGCCATATACGTGTCCATACAAATACACACAGACACAGGCAAAGACACAGACACACAAAGAGATGACTATCACCCCCTTGTAAAACCATATGAGGAGTTCAAATCACTAAAGACAAATCTTGTTCCACTCTCTGTGTATCTGTCCCTATCTTTCTTTGTGCGCCTACCTAATTCTAAGGCCAGACATGTACATATAGATGATATTCTTCTAACAATAGAAGGATTTCGTTGACAGGTGTTTATGCAATCATTTAAATGGTAGTTAAAATTGTCACAGTACTTATGAAAGCCTTCTCATGATCTGCTTTTATATAGTTCTATTTTGATCCAGTTTTCCCATATAATTTAAATGACTGAATGCAAAACAATCAAAGTGATTATTTTACAGGAAACCTTGAAATGGTAGCGGTTATCAATGATACAACTTTATAAACCATAAAAGCCATGGTTATCAATTTCTCATCTTATCAGTCTCCAAGTATGTTTGTAAAAAGTAAAATACAATAAATACAAGGCAACAGTGTTCAATTCAGCTCCAGTTACATATTTGTGGTAAACAGGTCTCCACCAGCCATAGAAAAGGACCACTGTCAAAACATCAAATATAATTTTTAAGTACAAAAACACATATTCTTAATATGTCTACAACGTATTCGTGAAAAACTGCAAATGGAAAAGAATAAAAGATAAACATTTTACCATAGAGTCACACCTTTGGTGAGCAATGTTTTCCATACCAATATTTGAACCTTCCCCATCAGTTAAGATAAATCAAATCCAAACACTCACAAGCCGAACTGCCATCATGTTTAAGTTATGAAGAGAGCAGCTGAAAAATTTTAAACATAACAATTTTTGCATTATCTGAAAAGTAATGCATCCTCATAGCAAAGGGATTTTATTTACTTTTCATTTATTTTGCTGAAAGTCCCTTTGTACATAGGTGAGGCAGAAAGCAAAACATCACAGAGTGCTGATGTGTGCCTCGGCAAAGTCTCCAGGAAGAAATCTCAGTGGCACCTTCAAAAGAGCAATCAACAGGAGTGTCACAGGAAACTGTTTTGGGGTCAGACTTTAGAAAAATACTGGCACATGCTTTGCTAACAACAAGGTAATAACCATTTGAAAGGACACAAAAAGTCAACTTCTCAAAGCTATCTACTGTTGAATTATTTATTCTGATGGCAGATACCTAAAAAGAATTTTATTCTTCTTCAAAGAAAATGTGGTGTGTGTGTGTGTGTGTGTGTGTGTGTGTGTGTGTGTGTGTGTGTGTGTGTGTGTGTAGTGAATGAATGTATCTGTATGTGCAGGTGCAGTCACACATGCATTCAGCAGGGATGTCCAGCCAGTTAACTCCTGTCTTGGCCTCCCAGACTCTATGCTATCACAGCAGGGTTTTATATGGGAGACTGTGACCCTAACTAGGTTCTCCTATTTGAACAGCAATAACTTTATCCTTTGAGCCATACTCCCAGTTTTAGGAATTCTAAGCTTTCTGTTTTACTAAGTTAGAAGACACTTTTTGTGCACCAACTTCAGTCATCAGATTCCTAAAAAGAAATTAGGACCCTGAAGCTCAGTGGCAGTGAACTGTCAGTGGAATGGAAGCTATCAGTGGCTTTTTATTAGTTTTCATGATTTTACTATACTCGCAGGGATAAACTAGTGCCCAAGAACAGTAATCAGCAAAATGCTAGATGAAAACAACCCTAACCCAGGCTAAACCTCATCCTCTCTTGCTTAGCAAGAGTGCTATTTACTATAGAGCCTATATCCTTCTTTTTGATATTACATTCACTTCCAACTTTTTATTTTCCTGGTCTTAGGTCTAAGGAAAGACTTAAGAAACAGGGATCATCCCTATTACAAGTTTCCCATCTTCTAAGTGCTGACAGGAGTTACAAAAGTTCAATAAGAAAATACAAAAATATACCTTTAATATAGACCATTCTAGTCACTTTATTAAGCATAGGAAGATTAAGTTTCAGGGGATGGGAAATGGTCCTGAAAAGATATGTCAATGGTTATGAGCACTTGTTAATCTTGCAGAGGAGCTAAGTTCAATTCCGAGCACCCACATTGTGGCATACTCAATGTAACTCCAGTCCCAATGCCCTCTTCTGGCCTCTTTAGGCACTACACCATCATACCCACTGTGTACAGACATGCATACATGCAAGCAAAATATCCATACACATAAAGTGAAAGTAAATATGTCTTCAAAAATTTTAGAAAAACAGTTCAAATTTGTAAGCCAAAGAATATTATAACAAAGAATGGTTTTAGGCTCTCAAAAGAAAATAGATAGATGGTTTTCTTGGCAAAAATTATGTGTGTATAATTTGTTACAAAAGACACTGGTTCTTCAGTCACTTTTCTAGGCAACAGCAAAGACATTAAAATGACTTCTAGCGAGCTGGAAAGAGGCTTAGTGTTGGCGCATGTTGGAAGAAATATGTAACAATTTCCTATTTGGGCATGTATGCTATTCAAATTCTCCTATTTTTTTTTAAAGAAGGAAGAATTTCTTCTCAGTTAGCAATTTCAAGTGTGCAGGTGGAAACACAGAACTACAATAATTTCAAGTCATCATTCTCAGTAACGCTAATCACAAATAGCAACTGAGCACCTACTATGTGGTAAGCGCCACAATGAGCACTTCACCTACTATGCATCTATCTCCCAAATGTCTTGTGATATTATTGTTATGCTTCTCAGTTTCTCAGTAATTCATTTACAAAATTCACCAGAGGCAGAATGGTATCACATCCTCCTGGTTGTTCTTCTCCGTGCTGTGCGTTCTACATAGTTTTTATCTAACACCACCTTCTTCCCGATTGTTTTGCATGTCAATCTTTAACAGACGATTCTTAAGGATTTCTTATTCATATGTATGTGTATGCCTGTATGAGTGACATCACACACGTGATGGTGCTGACAAAAGCAAACGCCTCTTATGTTGCCATTACAGGAGATTGCAAATCATAGGATGTTGGTGCCGGACATCAAACTCAAGTGTTGTGAAAGAACAGTGAGCTGCCTTAACTACTCAGCCATCTCTCTCCGGCCCTTCGAGTGTCAATCTTAATTCCATTGCTATCCCAAGCACCCCTGTGTCAAGTCTTTGACTTTCAAAGTTTCCCAGAGACCAGGAGGCTCTAATGCTTACTTAATTGATAGTGTTTTCCATACTTGTTTCTCCTAGAGTGTTTCATTGCATTTTTCTCAGTATACTTTCTGTGACATTTTTTTTATTTCCTAAAATCCACACATACTATTGGAAAACAGTCTTCATTCTTTAAGAGGCTTTGCTGTCCTTGTTGTAGTGGATTATTAACTCCAGAGATTTTTTCTTTTTTCTTTTTTCTCTTCTGAAGCTCAGAAGTTGTTAGAGTGGGGACACAGAGATACAGTTAAGAACATGTGCCACTCTTCCACAGGATCTAAGATTTTAGTTCCTAGCACATACATCAGGTGGCTCACAATCACCAGGTTTAAGGATCCAGTGCCTTCTTCTGGCCACCACAAGCATATGTAATTATACATACATACTCCCATGTACACACCCATACACATGTACATAGTTATGATGACTAAATTTTTGTTTTAAAGTTGCTACAACAACGAGAGAACTTCCAACTCTCCACTCATCAATTATACAAGATAATCAATGTGGCTAAGGCTCTAGAATATTAGAACCACACATTTTCACCCACCCCAACATCTAGAACTCTGACTCTACTTCATGAGCATATCTGGCTTGGAATATCATAAAACAAGCTGCCTGTATTCCTTCTGGGAGAAGGCTTTTGGGGAATCTTGAAGCTTTCAGAGATTATTTTTCTCATGTGAAGGACGTATGCCAGTTGATTCCAGAAAGCAGATCACAACAATCTCAAATAAAGATAAAGAAATAGGCCTTAGACCTGAGCAGGCTGAAAGGTGAGGCAATAATCGTCCACTTGCTGAATTTATGCCCTGAGTAAAGGGCCTGGCAACGGCAAAACAAATGAGTCCAGGGGAGAAAGACAGCAGTGGGGACTGGAAACACAGGAAACCAGGCTGTGCTGATGTCCTGGCCCTGGCAAATGACCCTGACCGGAATCAACTGTTGGGTCTTCCCGGCAGCCCAACTTTGAGGAGCTAGGTTGTTGCTGCTGTGTTTTCTTGGTAATTAAAAAACAACCTTAATTTATTCTTTGAAATTTTTATACACTTATACAATGTAGTTTGCTCTCTATCTAGCAGAACCTTTTTCCAACTCCCCGTAATGTTCCATACGCTCTCTCCATCCCAACTTCATATTTTGTGTGATATTAAGATTCCAGAGTCTAATAATTAGAGTTCACATGCACATGGGTGTGGGGCCATACACTGATGTGTGGGCAACTTACCACTGGTATGTCCCCAGAGGAAAGGGACTCTATAGACCTCTGTGAGGGGCTTTTGAGCTGTGTCTAAATACTACCACATAACCAGGAACATGCAACGGGTGGGAGAACGAAGGTGTAGCAAAGAGTTGCTCTCCTGATGTGTGTGCCAGTGACCAGGAGGGTACACTGAGGTGATCAGAAACAATGCGGGAAGGAAAGTGGAAAAGCAGGAAGAGGTTAGGAAAGAGAACATTTTCATCTGAAAAGGATGAAAAGAACAGAAGAGTACAGTTTGCATGGGCAGACTATTGGTTGTTACCATCTGCTCAGGAGCTAGGTGGTTTTGCATGAGCCTCACTCTGCCTAGTGCACGTTACTTAGCTCCTGGAACGTCCTTGTCCTCATCTGCAAAAGGGGCCTTAATGGCTGAACTTTCTGTCTCTTTCACATTTCCCTAATGTCAACTCTCCCAAAAGGGTAGCTAAGCCCAAAGACCACGGAAAAAGACTAGAATATTTTAGCATTAAAGTTTAAACTTAAATTAGATACATAAGCAGTATCCCAACAAGGTAAAAAGCTCTCACAGAAAAGAAAACCCAAACCCATGAATAATGGAAACATGATAGAACAGTTAAGCAGTTACAGAATGGACGCTCTGTCAGAGGCTTCATAAAGAAATATGCAACGACAAGCTGGAGTCTGGATTTCACACCTGACCATGAGACTGACAGAGTTCAAGAGAAACAAGAAGGGAGGCCAGGCTTCTGGAGGAAGCATTTGTGATGGGATGTAATCACAAGATTGTGACATGCTTGGCTGTTTGCTAATGTTAACACAACACTGCAGAGGTGCCAAGGAGACAACAGTGTGTGCAGTTCTCCATGTCAGCTGCACCCTGTGCAGATGGTGAGTTAGAAAGCTGTATGTGTGCCTCAGGCTGGGCTAACAACCGCTAGAGGAGCCCTGTTTCTCCTATCGGGTCATTTCACAGTAAATTCAGCATTTCATTCTTCGTTGCCTTCACACCACAGATGAACTGAAAAACATTTTCATTTTTAGCACTGAACCTCTTTCAGGCTCATCTAGAAGGAATGCTCACCCTTCCCACCCTTGCCTAACTGTGGTCTTGACTCAGAGGGACTAGCTCAAACAAACCAAACCAAACCAGTATTGATGTGAGCTCATGTACTACACACCCACCCAGAGAAGAAAGCCAGAACCATACAAATGGATAAGGAGACAAAGATACAGGGGAAAGGCTGGAACCAGGAGGGAAGAACTTCTAAGGGCTCTGGCCATGTTGCCTGGAGGGACTGCGGCTGAAGCAGAGATAGTCAACATAGAGTGCAAGCATCTGATGAGGAAACACAAGGAAACACAAGTGTGTAAGTACACTCACAACCAGCAATTAAAGAATTAAAAATAATATTACTGATTATCTTTCTTCTGTGCATACACACATGTGCATGCGCATGGATACATATGTATATGGAGACTACAAGTTCGGGTTGGGTGGCTTCTTCATTCCTCTCCACTTTTTCTGTTGTTGAGACAGGGAGGCTCTCTCGCGGAACCTGGATGTCAGTGACTCAGTAACCTGGGAGATGCTCCTGTCTCTGCATCCCAGCACTGTAATCAAGTGTGACCCGCAGACCCAGAATATCATGCTTGCATAGGCACCACCTTCCCACTAAGCCATCTTCTTAACTCCCATAGGTGAAGTTACTAATTCAAAAACAGGTTAGTTTTTTCAGCCACGATGAAATTAAACCAATGTCAGGCTTCTATTCTTACATGTCGTAATAACAAAGTATGAATCTTGCTTATTGATGAAAATCAGGAAGCACTGAAGCATAAATTCAGAAACGGACAAAATATCTCCTCTGCTGTTACCACCATTTAACACAGTCTTTGGAGGGTCCTCCAACACAGACAAGAAAAGTTGGGAGAGCTGGGTTAGGAGCTGTCAATAAGCACAAATTGGCCTCCATATTTTGTTTTGTTTTTAAGAAAGAGAAGGTACATGAAGGGTTGCAAGGAAGCCCGGAGAGAAGCTGGGAGGAGTTGAAGGGAAGGAAAGAAATATGATGCAAATGTATGAAATCCTGAAATATTAAACAAAATCATTATTTTTAAAAAGGAAAAACAAAAGTTATTAGAAGCAGAAGAACTATGGATTACCTTTAGTTGTAAATAAATGTTCAGAAAATTAAGCAAATTTCACTAAACACAAATTCTACCTTGATAACGCTCACTTTGAGAATGAGGGAAAGAGCAAAGGAGCTTGGTTGGAAGGGCGTGGGTTTTATGTGTGAGTATTGACTCCGACTCAACTACAAAAATACATTTTTAAAAAATATACAAAATTCCACTCATGATCAGAGTATTCAGTGCAAATCAGAAGTTGTTTTTAACTTAGGATAATAGCAATATGCTTATATTTTTATTCGAGTCCACATTTTCTGTAAATATTTTTAGATTTATTTATTTTATGTATGGGTGTTTTATCTGTACATATGTGCCACGTGTATGCCTCGTGCCCACAGATGTAAGGATCCCATGGAATTAGAACCATAAGAGGTTGTGAGAGGCCATGTGGGTGCTGGGAATAGAACCTGGGTCCTCTGGAAGAGCAGCATGTCCTCTGAGCTGCAAACATAGATTCCACATTTTAAAGAGACACCTCTTTTAGCATATAAAAGTAAATGTACAAAAGAAAAAACCAAAAAAATTAAATGCAATTGTTTCCCTACATTTGGAATAAAAGATGTACATTTAAATGTTTCAGTGTTTGAATAACTCTAGCATACATATGACAAACATTTGACAACTAAATAAAAAATTGATACAGCTACTGACATATGCAACTCTCTACTTCCTAGCATGTTTGAAAATGTCTGAAAACAAAAATAATAACAACTAATATTTACTAAGCACTTGCCTTGAGCCTGGAAGGTTTTAAACAGTCACACCCTTCATTCTATTGATGAATATGAGAAGTTAAATCAATCATAATTACCACGTTACACATTAAAAAAGCCAAGGCACTTTCAGCTTTAAGAACATATCCTTCAAGTCAAGTGTCTAGTAGAGACAGCATTCCGGTCCATTGCCCTAATATTTTTCAACCACTCCGAATCCCATTCTAGTCACTCTCTGGGTAGAATGGCTTGTTTATCATCTACCTATATTTCTGTCTTATTATGGTTACTACACCGATACATACAGAGATGTTTCTTCATTTGAATATTTTTGTTTCAATATTTACATGCTAAGTGAAGACATCATGCTAACTGTATCCTCTGAATAACAGCTATAGAGGTCTGTTTTGAAGAAAGAAAATGTGTAAGCTAATTAGTATGTTATTTAAAATAATAAAATGAATCTATTTACAGGACTATACTTGTTGACACTTTTGTCAGGGAAGCATTCAAATCACCCTGATAAACGCTGCTGGCACTCCTGCTTCTCTGTAGTTCAGTGTGCACACACTCCATGCTGCTCTGCCCGCACCATGTGTAACGGCTCACAATGGCCTGTTGCTCCAGTTCTATAATTTCCAAGGTCATCTACACCACAAGTGTGCACATGTGTGTGTAGTGTACACATGTATGTGTATGCACACACACAGACAAATGAAAATAAACAACCTTTCGTTTAAAGATGTTGTATAGAAATGGCTAATTGTTTTTACATGAAGAAAAAGATAAATGTGAGCTTTTAAAAAATTTATATTTGGTGAAAATGATAAAATTCTAGATATAGCAAGACATTATTTCCATGACCATTCAGTTGGAATATGTTCATCTTGGCAAAAATGTGAGGGGTTTATAGCAGGTAATTGCTTTCAGAGGGACTATCAAGAAGTTAACCCAATGTGGTGTGGTATAACAACAGTGTTCGGGAGCCTGACACAGAAAGATCAGTCAGCCAGGGCTAAATGCAAGATAAAGATAAATGCAAGGCTTTATGCCTCGATAAAGAAACAAACAAAACAATTAGGAACCAGGGAAGAAGTCAAGAGTATATTAAATGTCATTCTTTCCTTATGGACAAGAAAACATGGTAGTAAAATCAAAGCCATTTCACATTAAACTCAAAGCATAAGTGAATTTTAATTTAATGTTCTATTTTTCCCACACATAGAGACTAATAGCAACTTGTCCATT
Organism: Ondatra zibethicus; assembly: GCA_004026605.1. NCBI lineage: Eukaryota > Metazoa > Chordata > Mammalia > Rodentia > Cricetidae > Ondatra > Ondatra zibethicus. Next base: position 139,666 of record PVIU01002361.1, on the reverse strand, counting down.
CACCAGGAAACAGCATTACAGAAAAAAATTACTGAACTCAAATTATAAAGATTAGATAAGGCTTTGTTCTTTTCACATTAAAAACTCATTATATTTCTCCTTTTTCTTCTATGACAATTTAAAAGTAAGGATAATTATACCTCATATTTGGTTTATATTACAGCTATAACAAATTACTATGAACTTGGTGAATTGACCCATAAGAACCTACTATCTATGGGTCTGACATGAATCTCATGTCTAAGCCCAAATCAAAGCAAACTTGGAGTTGTGTTTTCTTTTGGACATGACAAGGGAAACACTTTCTCCTTTCCCAATAGTTTCTTGGCTGAGTTTAGTTCTGCAGGTTATAGAGCCAGCTGCATTTCCTGCACAGATGAGGACCACACCCAGATTCTTAGATCCCTGAATTCCCTATCCACTGGCCCCTCCTACCACTCAAGGCAGATGTTATGGGTGGAGTTCTTTTCCCACCACATATACCCTATTCACTCCTTTGTTCTTGTTGCCATAACCAGAAAATATCTATGCTTTGAAGGATTGCTAAAAATAGACCTGCGAACCCCTAATAATGCAGAACAGTTTCCCTGTCCACAGAATTTGATTTGCCTTGGTAATTAAGATCACAGTGGGTTTGGAGGATTATAGTGTGGACATCTTTGAAAGACTATTTTTAGCCCAATATATCATTTAATAGTATAACACACAAGTATTTAACCTAAAAATGAGAAATATATAAATTGTGGTCACTGCTCCCTTGGTGATAATGCTTTAGGAAGAAATGCATAGTTTAATTGTTGGCTGATGCTCTTATAAAGGGTGCACTAAGAACTGCAGAGATGCTAGACCCTGCTCTCCCCTGACTTCTAGGTATGACTTTTCTGACATTCTTGACTTGGCAGCACTCATTAAGAATTTCAGGAACTGTAGTGATGGGTCAATACTTAAGAGCATTTGCTGCTATTGCAGAAGACAGGGGTTAAGTTCCCAGAGCTCATGTCAGAAAGCTCACAACTGCTTTTTTCAGCTCCAGGAGATTTGATCTGATCTCTCTTCTGGCCTACACTGGTACCTGCAACTATACATGCTCAAACACATACATACATACACACACACACACACACACAAATAAGCAGACAGATATGTGTGTATACATACATACACACACATATATATATATAGGAAAAATTTGAAGAAAAATATGAACAGATAAAAAGGCAATAGATAGTGATCCAGTAACAACCAACAAACTTGATCCAAAATCAATTGCCCTCTAAGATTTTCCTGAATTATTTGGAAGATATTTCACTGGAGCCAATGTCTCTAGCATATTTACAAAACCAAACGCAAATATGTTTTTTAATTGATTTTTATGAGCTCTACATTTTTCTCTGCTCCCCTCCCTGCCTCTCCCCTCCCCCCTTCAACCCTCCCCCAAGGTCCCCATGCTTCCAATTTACTCAGGAGATCTTGTCTTTTTATACTTCCCAGACACTGAGAGAAACAATTAATAAATGGGACCTCCTGAAACTGAAAAGCTTCTGTAAAGCAAAGGACACGGTCAACAAGACAAATTGACAACCTACAGAATGGGAAAAGATCTTCACTAACCTCACATCAGACAGAGGTTGATCTCCAAAATATACAAAGAACTCAAGAAATTGGTCATCAAAGGAACAAATAATCCAATAAAAAAATGGAGTACAGACCTAAATAGAGAGCTCTCAACAGAGGAATCTAAAATGGCTGAAAGGCACTTAAGGAAATGTTCAACATCCTTAGTCATCAGAGAAATGCAAAGCAAAACAACTCTGAGATTCCATCTTATACCTGTAATAATGGCCAAGATCAAAAACACTGAGGACAACTTATGCTGGAGAGGTTGTGGGGAAAAGGGAACACTTCTGCATTGCTGGTGGGAATGCAAGCTGGTACAGCCCCTTTGGATATCAGTGTGGTGATTTCTCAGAAAATTAGGAAACAACCTTCCTCAAGACCCAGTAATACCACTTTTGGGTATATATCCAAAGGATGCTCAATCATGCCACAAGGACATGTGCTCAATTATGTTCATAGAAGCTTTGTTTGTCATAGCCAGAACCTGAAAACAACCTCAATGCCCTTCAACCAAAGAATGTATAAGGAAAATGTAGTACATTTACACAATAGAGTACTACACAGCAGAAAAAAATAACGACATCTTTGCAGGAAAATGGATGGAGCTAGAAAACATTATTTTGAGTGAGGTAACCCAGACACAGAAAGACAAATAAGTTTTAAAATATACTCTTCTTTGAAAAGGACAACAGTAAACAATTAAACCAGGTGTTTGGTCCTACATCAACTTCCCTGGAGCAGCAGTAACCTAAAATTCCATTTTTCTCCTACTTTATTAATTGAAGCTACTTTGAGGCAGAAAGAGAGCCAGGCCAAACCATATTCAGTGCAGTACTCTGTACTTTTACATTGAATTTCAGAATTTTTTACAATTGATTTTTTAAAAATCTTGTGATCCATGCTATGCTTGTAGAAATTGGGACTCACAGATAACTAAAGATACTTTATGTGAATTTAGAAGGTGACAAGAGCCCGTCCCTGCTCCTTTGATGTTGAGGTGAAGGTTTCCATGATGGGTATCTCCTAACCACCTGGCCGGCTCAGAATCTTCTCACCTTTCCTGAAGCACTGACCAAGTCTAGGAATATCGAAGGTGCAGCTTCAGCACTTTGGTTTCCACCATCAGTGTCTTTTTGTTGTTGTTGTTGTTGTTCTGAAGAATAACCAGCCACTCAGGCTAGCTGTGACCCCCACAAATGGACTTCTGTTGCAGAAACCCAGAAATACAGAGATTTAATTTGAATGACAAAAGGAGAGGAGGAGGAATGACTTAACCTATCCCATTGATCGAGGTCAGATATTCAATGGGCCTTACAACTTTTTTAAAGGGAACATTCAATTTTGGTTGAGATATTAATAATCAATGAGCACTCTAAGTAGCCATGACAGAGATCCAGAAAAGAAAAGAAAGGTTTATGTACCGGAAGCACACATTCTAATAGTGAACTGCATTCTCAGGCTCCAGGCCCTCAAGATACACCTGCATTACTGCATCCAGAATGGAATCTGGCTTATTGCCAGATTATGACATTATGACAAAAGATTTCTAAAAACAATTAAAAAGCAGAGAAGGAGGGAGGGAAGGAAACATAAGTGTGCAGTATGAGCAGTAATGTCAGCGCTGACAGGATTTCCAAGTAAGCTGCCAGTGGCAGGAATGAAAGTTAAGAGCAGAACCTGACAGAAGGCTTTTGGAGATGTTGAGATAAACATCTTAACATGACAAGCACTTAGATACAAAGTGACTGAAAAGAAGGAAGCAGGCAGCTAGTGAGGATAAGAGAATATGGATACTCAGTAAGAGAAGTATGGAGGCTAGAGGAAAAACTGTAGCAACCAAAACACAATGTACTGACTCAGCAATCAGCCCCCAAACCACAGAAATCCATCCTGGAGCCCCTATACAGCATGACAGGATTGTATTGAATGTAAAGCCTGTGCAAGGCAGAAGATATAGGGCACATGACCTTGGAGAAAAGACAGAATATGAATGCTACTTGTAAATATGTTATACATAAATAACTATGTTTCTACTTCATGTAAATATAAAAATTTGAGATGAATGATAAACTTGAATGTGAAAGAAAAATCATATATATATTCCTATCCTTTAAGACCAAATAGTGTTCCTATTTATTCAAGAAGACAAATTTAATTTAAGGTACAATAATAGTGAAATATCTTATAAGTAGGAGTGTCAAAGTAACTTACACACTGTAAGAGGATATAGTTGAATCCTAAAGAACAAGCAATGTAATTTCGAAGAAATGATAATGAAATTACACATATTAATGAGAAAAAAATAAAACCTAAACAGGAGACAAAAACACTAAGGAATTAATCAAATATAGACTTCCCATCATGGAGCTTATGAAAAGTTGCTGCTCAACTCTGGTATAGCTTCAATGTTGGCAGTTATCAGCTATAATTCGAATGTTGGACACTGTGCTAACCATTCTACACTGGTGTTTCCAAGTGGCAGCTTTGCATATCTGGTTGATGAATCCTCATTGAAGTTGGTTCCGTGTTAGCACAGATGATTGTGTAGTCTAACTGTTCTTCATTTAACATTTCCACTAGTGACTATCATCATTACGGTCACAAAATACATTACAAAGTAAATCAAGGAAAGCTCAATAATGGCTCATGGTTCACAGCCAAGAACTTGAGATAGATGATCACCCTGCATCTGCTGTCTGAAAGCAGAGAGAAGGATGCTGGACTCTTTTAAAAATATTTTTTTTAAAGATTTATTTATTTATTATGTATACAGTATTCTCGGTATTCTGTCTGCATGTATGCTTGCAGGCCAGAAGAGGGCACCAGATCTCATTACAGATGGTTGTGAGCCACCATGCCGTTGCTGGGAATTGAACTCAGGACCTTTGGAAGAGCAGGCAGTGCTCTTAACCACTGAGCCATCTCTCCAGCCTGGATGCTGGACTCTTGCTTCCTCCTTTTTCTCTTCTTATTCAGTTTGGACCTTCTGGTTCTTCCTACATACAGATTTTCTCTTCCTTCCTCAGTAAAAATTCTCAAAATAGCCTAACTGACATGCCCAAAGGTCTATCATCTAGGTGATTCCAAATGCAGTTGGCAATTAAGATGAGCCATCCAAACAACTGAATGTCTGAAGATTCATCACTTAAAATATGATATTGATTAGTCTGGAGACATAGCTCAATGGTAAGAGTGCGTACGGCACTCACATGCACGTAGTCACATATTGTATATCTGTATACAATATGTGTATATATGTATATTATGTGTAATATAGGAAAATATTTTAAGATAAAAACATAACAATAAAAGTACATAGTCACCTTCTGAAATATAGGAACTGAGTTAAACTTACGTTCTGCCCTTAAACCTGCAAATGTATTCAGCTTTGAGCAGTGGCATGAAGCAAAACTGCCACAGCCACATGAAAAGGGCTAGCACTGCTGAGCTGCAACACCTCGGGACACCCCTTCTTGCTGCACATGTGACCTAAGAGGATTTTGTGATTATGTGGGAGGGAAAATATTATTGTTATTTTTAAACTCCAAAGTAATTAGTATTTTAAAACAAAGCACATACTTTCCATAACAATTTAGAATTAATAAAGATTAATTTCCCCAAATAATGTTATGCACTCTTCCTTAATTGCAAATTCCTTTTTATCTATAACACATATTAATTGCATATATTAATGAGGTTCATGGTGATCTTCTTTGTCATTTGTCTTAGTTAGGGCTTCTACTGTTAATATTAAACACCATCACTAGAAGCAGCCTGGGGAGGAGAGGGTTTATTTCTGCTTACAGTTCCATCACTGAATGAATTTAGAACAGGAACTCAAACAGGGCAGAATCCTGGAGGCAGGAGTTGATGCAGAGGCAATGGAGGGTGCTACTTACTGACTTCCTTCCCAAGACTCATTCAGCCTGCTTTCTTACAGCACTCAAGATCCCCTCCCTCTGGGTAGCAAAGGCCACTTTGGGATGGGCCCAGGCCCACTAATATTAATCAGTAATTAAGAAAATACAACAAAGGCTCGCCCTTAGGCCAATCTGGTTGGAGAATATACTCACTTGAGGTTACTTCTTCCCAAATAACTCTAGCTTATATCAAGTTGGCATAAAATTATCACATCATTTTTTTAGCCAGATTTTGTTAGATTTTATTTTTATTTATGTGCAGATGTGTGCTTCTGTAAATACATGTCATAATGGTGTCTCCTAGATCTGGAGCTGTGAGAATCCTGAGCTGAATGCAAGGAACTGAACTCAGGGCCTCTACAAGAGCAAATATTCTTCACTACTAAATCATCCTTCAGTCCCAACTCCGACACACTCTTTACTAGTCTTCCTCAAGTATCATTTATTTCCAAATTAGTATTGGCATTGTTAAATTTCCCCAAATTGCATGTCTACATAAACATTATATCTGAGTGTTAAGAGATTAAAATTATGGATTTTAACTATATAGATGTGTGTGCAAATCATAAATAAAATTTGTGTAGCTAATATATTCAAAAAGTTATTTAGTTATATGGAAAATTTTTTCATGTTTCAAGGAGGCATAGTATACTCTGAAACTTGGCCTGTGGTAGGTAATGGTGAAACCTTGAATATATAATCCTTTGAGTCCAGTTATAAGAAGTTTTAGGTCAGCATAATAACTGAGTATTATCTAATACAAGCCTTAAGCAAGTAAACTATGGTTCTCCCATAAAAAATGTTAATTTAATCTCACTGAGATCATAGAGTAAAATAACAAACTTGTACAAGCTTAAATACGAGAACCCACATGAAGACATGGTAACTGACTTCCATGCTTTTGGTTTTGAAGATGTGGGTAAAACATCTTCATTTTAAATTAGAAGTTATACTACAGTTATCTTAGTATGTGCTTATATTCTAAATGCTACATAATAAAGTAACTACCTTTGGAAAACATCCTTTGGCCAACTTTATTTATTAAGGAAATACTGCAATTTTTCTTTAAGTTTGAAAAAAGTGTGGGTGTATGTGTGTGAAAATGAGGACATTGTTTTACTTACAGAGGTCAGAAAAGGGGGATAAGATCTTTTAGAGCTGGAGTTACTGGTGATTTTGTATGGTTCAATGCAGATGCTGGGAATGAACCTCGGGTTCTCTACAGATTAATTAATGCTCTTAATTACTGAGTGGTCTCTCAGACCTTCACAACTTATTTAAAAAGTAATGCTAAATGCACAAGGCATTTTATTTGAACTGTGTGAATAACTAGAAGTTTTACAAGAGTCCCAACACTCAGCAGAAATATTAGTTAAATGATTAAGGGAAACTATCCTAAAATTGCATGATACCATCTATCAATAAATTTATATACTCATAAATTTTATTGCAAATGCACAAGTACTTGATCCTGAACATGAGACTCAACTAAAATCAAACTAATGGAGTTTACATTGCTTTTTTTTAAAAAAAAAGATAAGTGAATAAAGTAAAATGGATTCTTCTGAAAAAGAAGTGTGTAAGAAAAACTAAGAGCACAGACACAGATTATTGCATTTTCAGAATGATATACATTGAAGTAATGGCGACCAAAACAATGTTAGAAAACTATTCCCTATAGAAGCATCATTATTTCTTCTTGTCAAATCGTCTCCTCTCTGCAGACAGATGACTGGATATTATCAAAGCAATGAGAGCTGGATGCCTCAGTATCTCTCCATTGGTTATTTACTGCACTGAGATGGCCGCTACTGACAAAGGCTGTGCATAATTTGAGAATGTATTTAGAGACTAATGGTGACAAACTTTCTTCTTGTTTTGATTTTTTAAGGAAAAATAAAAAGTCCAAAGTCAGTCACTCCTAAGTAAACCCAATATAAAAAAAATATTAAGTTACAGGGGGAATAGTGATGTAATAATGCAAACAGTTAAGTGCCACGCCCTTTACTAGATTCCTTGTGTTAATATTCTCCTTTGGTATTCACAGCCATCCTAAGGACTGTTATGGTCCTTGTGCATTTGGTAATCAGGTAATCAAGGTTCCATAATGGTCAGTGGCTTGGCTAGGTCTCATTTCTACTGTCAGGGTTCAAGCACAGATTATTTAGTCAAAAATGGATGCCTTTTATTTTTTAATACAGTTCATATGGGCTCTTAACTGATTGATTGCACAAAGATTTTCTGCTATCCCTGTTTATGTCTCTCATTCATGCATGCACCTTCTAGTAATATATGCTTCTAGTAATATATGCTGACGCCACTTGTTACCCATGAGGGTACAGGATCCCTGAAATGGTGAAAAGCTGGTGTGCCTTTACAGTGGGTTCTTTTAGGAAAGCAGTCTCTCTTACAGACAGAGACACATTATCCCTAAAAACAGCATTATTCCAACTACAGCACTTTTAAAATATATTATCTTCATTTTGTTAAACTAGAGCAGCCAGTTACCATCCATCACAAGATTACTTCTGACAGAAAAGCCACCAGAAGTACCCATGTGTGCAGCTTTGAAACTGCAAATGCTTCTCACTAAATGTTTGATGTACCTGGGCACAGTTCAGAAGGAGACACTAATCCAAACAATTTCTTCCAGGGTATGACATCAACACTCCTCTGTTTCTTCAAGTGACTCTTGTTGAGGCGCCTGTGGAAGATCAATGGCTGAATTGCCTCTCAGAATCTCAATGATTTTGGAAATACAACAGCTAAGATTTGGGCCACGCATCTATACTTCTCTTTTCTCATCAGGCACATATCTGAGGAGAAAGTACAAAAGGTACCCACTGCTTAAGGGTTTCTACAAATCCCTTCTGGATAATTCAGCAACTGCTAGATAATGTAGCAAAAGCCACACACCATAAATTAAAAAGTCCTGTCATCATGAAAAACTCCTACTTTGGGATTTGGGAGATGGCTCAGTGGGTATTATTAATGCTGCACAAGCATGAGAACCTGAATCCCAGCACCCCTGTAAATGCCAGGCACAGTGGCACAGTGCTGTATTTCCACCACTAGGAATGGAAACAGGAGGATCCCTCCCTCGAGCTTGCTGGCCTGCCAGGCTGGTTAGATCTGTATTAGTAAACTCCGGCTTCAGTAAAAGACATTGACTCAAAAATAAATAAACAAATGAGAGAGTAAGTAAGTAAATAATAAAGTTGAAAGCTATAGAAGAAGTCATGCAATACCCAACTCTGGCTTCTACACCCACATACACACACACACACACACACACACACACACACGGGTAAGTGAATTAACATGTCTAACCTCCCACCTTTCTATGATGCATAAGGATTCCATTTGCTGCAGCAAGCACACAAAGCTTAGCCTAAAGCCATGCCACCAGACTGGGTATTTTAATATCTTTTTGTATTTTTAGTGCTTCCTGTTTGTTTTTTATCATAGTATATCCTTTTATTTTCTATTTTTTATTGAAAATATATTTTATAGGATATATCCTGCCTATTTGTTTTCTAAAACATAAATGGACACAGGAATAAGAAAAATCTTGAATCCATGTTTGAGATATTAGAAGTCTGAGTTTTTCCTTGGTGAACTTTAGTTTGAGGCTGAACTCGCTGAGGAACACACCACTGAAAGAAGCTCAAGTGTGCACACGCATCCACTTCACTATGGCATCTATTTGAAGGGAACTAGCAGACCTTGGACCGGATATGTGTCAGGCTTTAAGTTCTTCCACTTTTCTGACTAAATTCTTCTGCAGATGGTGTCTTTAAAAAGTCTAAGTAGAAGCTTAAGAACAAGAAAGATGGGTTAGATGTCTTTGGACATACAGCACTGGCACTTGTTGACCATATTTATGGGGACTCCCAGCTTAGTAAGAATTACATGAGCAACAGTGTATTCTTATTTGCACAGAGTTAATGTCATACTGTGCTTTGTCAGCAATTTAGTGTGTGTGTGTGTGTGTGTGTGTGTGTGTGTGTGTAGTTCAGAAAGTACCTGTGGGAGTCAGCTATGCTTCCATCAGGTGAACTCCAAGATTGAAGTGAATCTGTCAATCTTGGCAGCAAGCACCTTTTACACACACAGCCATTTTGCCATCTGGCCATCATACATCTTATATCTTGTACATCTGAAACTTATCTTTTTAACAAGTCTATAGTTCCTGAAATTAGTATTCTTAAATGTCTTGAAGACTGCAAAAAATGGAGTCTGATGCTTTCTTACAAGGTAAAAACAGAAATAAAAGACAAATGAGTGTGGTACGTAGATCAAGAGAAACAGTGAAACAATTTCTCTACTTCATGTTTAATTATAATGTAAATAATGAGCTATGTATGAAACAGTCTACCATGGAAGCTGTCAAGCAAACTTGGCCGCAGAGTGTATAACAAACTTTTAGTGGATACTTTTAAGTTTATACAAGTGTCTCTAGTATAATAAAGGTGATGTCCATCGTCAAAGGCTTTTTTGTAACTTTAAAGGTTTATTTTCTTAAACTTTTATTTGTGTGTGTGTGTGTGTGTGTGTGTGTGTGTGTGTGTGTTATTACAGGTATCAAAAGTCCAGAAGTAGGCACTGGATCCCCAGGAGCTGAAGTTACAGGAGGGAGATGGACCACATAAAATGCTTCAAGTAAAAGAACTAGGGTCCTCTTCAAGGGCAGGACAAGTTCTCACCAACTGAGCCATCTTTTCATCCCATCTTGTGACCTTAAACTTGAGTCAGTAAAGCTGCACAGGAAAGAACCATATCAGCCACACATGTCTCTGCACTCTAAGTTTGGGTTCTTTTCCTCCACATCATTGTTTTCCAATGTTTAGCCCCTCCATTTTCATTGAAAATAATCAAAGGCAGAAGCTCAATAGAAGAATCTAAAAGGATCAAAGCAGAGATGTTTTGGCTGCAGCTGGAGTCTCACCAGCTCAGACCCCCCTCCCCCTCTCCATGCTGTGTTTTCAGGAATCCCTGGAGTTTGGTGGAATACAGTTGGAAACCATCTGCTGTACACCAAGTCATCTCATAAAATTAATGTGGAAGGAAGCCAAGTCTAAAAATGTGAAGAATTAAACATCAATACGGAAGATTCATTATAATTCAATATAACAATATGAGAACTCTCGGGTTAGTCTATGATTAATCACAAAATCAATGAGGCTGAAAATGTGCAACCTGAACGTTTGCCATAGAAAGACATCACAGGGTATGGGCAGGGTCTACAGTTACTGACTGCATAACAGAAAGGGAGATGGTCTCAAAATATGGACAGTACTGGAGTAAGAGCGAAAAGACAATGGTCTGTGGAGGTGAAGGAAGCAGCAGAGGCATGATGCTGTCAATCAACGAAGATCTCACAGCAGCAAATATGAATAGCCTGACTAAGCTCAAATAGGAGCCATAAAGTTAAATCCAAACATCTGCCAGGGCCAGGTCATTTCAAGTTAATGAGCTCTCGTCTATCCTGAAGGCTGCAGGGAATGACAAGAGGCTTCTGAACAAGGTAGCCATATGATCAAAGTTGTTCTGGAATTTTACTCAGGGTGAAGTGTGAACTAAACTAGGAAAGGATGATTCTAGGAAAAGTATCAGTTAGGTTGTCTGCCTATTTGCAGCCATCCAGCCAAGAAACTAATCAACAAGATAGCAGCAGATCAATTATGAGGAAGCATGATCTGAACAGAGTTAGAAAGTTACCTGCCACTGCAGATATTTGAGAAACATTCTGGCTATCTCATCTGAATTTGGCAAAAGAGCTACATATCTCAAAAGATAACTGAACTATGTGACTTCTAATGACTCCTTCTTGATCTGGTGTTTGATGTAATACAGAAAAGGGCAAAGAAAATAAGATGTTTAAATTACCAAATTTAAAGCTTATACTGGAGTGATAACTAAAAGGAAGACATAATCTCCAAGATAAACCATTCATCTACTATTGAGCATTCCCAAAGAGAAATGGAAAATGGGGCCAGCATCTTCTAAAATATAATAATAGTTTAAGCAAAAATGAGCAGTGTGCTGACATGCACTGTTTCTTACAACTTATTGAGCCTCATTTTTCTAGGTTACATGTCAAGAACATGACTTAGGACAAAGGGTTCACAAGACCACATTCTCAGTAAAGGATCTATTGGCAGTTAATGGCTTCTGGGCCAGAGACCATTAATTTTCTTAAGGGTTGTGGCCCGTGGCACATAGCTCTAGTAGGGCGCCTTAGACACATGTACAACACAAATTGGACACAACAGATTATAAAAACAAAAGAGGACATGAAGTGAAAAAGAGAATGTGGTGGTGGGAAGGATGTCTGGGGAGAATTTGGTGGGTAAGAAATGAATATGACCAAACCACACTGTACACTTGTATTAAATTCTCAAATAATAAACATAAATATATTTCTAAGAAAAAGAAACCAGGCTGTTGTGGTGCACACCTTTAATCCCAGCACTCAAGTGACAGAGACAGGTGAATTTCTTGATTATGAGGCCAATCTGCTCTACAAAGTGAGATCCAGTATAGCCAGAGCTGTTACATAGAGAAACCCTGCCTTGAAAAACAAACAAACAAAAAACCATAAAACAAAAAGAAAAAGACGAAAGAGCAAACAAGATTGCCACTGACAATATAAAATACTGAAAAGCTGTTAATCATGTAGTCCTTTCTTTCAGCTCCATAGACCAAACAGAATGCAATCTGAAGAAAATAACATCTGCCTATGAATGCAATATGTATACTTTACAGTGTGGGTTTATTATATTTTCTTCCCTGCTGCTCTCCTGGGATCAGGATTACATTTTCTTTCATTTTCTTTATAACTTGGAATAGTATGGAATCCACATGTTTCATTTGAAAGAAAACAGGTAACTAATCCATGCCCAATCAATCCACCATGACCCTTGCCTTACTTAATAAACAATTTTTACATGTTAAATTTACAGCTGTGACATTCTTGTATGTCCTTTCCTTAATGTGCCCCAAATGAAACTGGCATATTTTCTCCATCTTTTCTAACTTATTAAAGTGTTTGTATGATCTGTGGCTCAATTATTCCAAGGGTTATCTAGCTACCACTATCTTCTCCTTTGCTGATTTGCAATCAATCAGCAAATTCCATCTACAGGTTGTTAATATAACAATATTTTTTAAGCATATGCCACATAGTTAGCCCTAAAATAAATATCAAGAGCTTAGTTCTGAAAGAGTTTTGATAGAAAATGTGATAATGTTTATATTTATTATAACAGACTCTATTTTTTAAAGATGTTATTTTAAATTGTGTGTATGTGTGTATGCGCACGCGCACGCACGCGTGCATGCTGTGTGTGTGAGCATCTGAGTAGGAGCATGTGCCCATGGGTGTAGTACTCAGAAGAGTTGGAAGAGGACATGGGATCTCCTGTAGCTAGTTTCAGATAATGTGAGGCTCCCAACACTGATGTTGGGAACCAAAGGCAGGTCCTTGAAAGAACAGTACACTCTCTGTGACCTGCCTCTCCACCCCCTCTAACAAATAGACATTTTCAAAATGAAATAAATCTCAGCCTATGCATTCTACAAACTTGCTTGATGATGGGTACAACTTTACTAAAAAGGATAACTGAGTAAGTAAGGGGATTTCCTGCACAGATACCACCATTAAGCAGCTGTCATAGTAGCCACACTCTTGCTTTTTATGGTTAGGCAGCTTACTGAGGGGTATCAAGACTGAGGCAATATCTCAATTGGGGTTTTTATTGGTATGAAGAGACACCATGACCACAGCAACTTTTATAAAGAAAACATTTAATCGGTGGCTCGCTTACAGTTTCAGAGGTTCAGTTCATTATCATCATGATGGGGAGCATGGCAGAGTGAAGGCAGACGTGGTGCTGGAGCTTAGCGTCCTACATCTTGCAGGCAACAGAAAGTTGACTGCAAGTGATACTTAGGGAAACTTGATCAAAAGAGACATTAAAGCCCACCCAACAGTGACACACTTCTTCCACAAGGTCATATGCACACCACAAAGCCACACCACCTAATAGTGCTGATCCCTATGAGATTACAGGAGCTAATTCTATTCAAACTACCATAGGTAGAAAGCGAAGCTGTGGAGCCCTTTCCTATCCTATGGTGCTTCTCAAAGACTGAAATTCTGGTTCTTTAGTATGTGGTATGCCTGCATTGCAGAGCCTCTCTCTGTTTATTCTCAACTACATTTCTCACAGCCCAGTATATTCACAAAATCAATCCCACCACATTCCCTGGCAACATTTGTACCTCAGAACTCACCTGGCAGGATGTTGTCCTACCACTTGGCAGACATACTGAAGTCTTCTCTGCTATCTAGATACCACCGCCTTCCATTCCTATCAATCCACTTGTTCCTGGATGGGTCTTCTAGTTTGCATTGCCTGAAAACTCCGCATTTGGAACGAGGGCTCTTACCTAGTGTTTGGCTTCTTCCCACTCAATGAACCTGGTACCACCTTGATAGACATCACCAGCTATACTTACCTGGTCTCAAACTGCAGCCCCAGAAAAGGTTAAGATTTAGTCAAGCAAGTATACCAGCCAGGACTCAACCTGCTTTGTCATTTGACTGGCACATGTGGATAAAGATCAGATGTACTTAAGATTTTAAAAAGTAGCACTTCATTAAACTAGGATCCTACAATCTCAAAGCTCTGGTCAAGGTTTCTTCATGGAATAAAAATCTCTTTTCTAAACTAAGCTTTGTCCTTTAGCTGGTTTTTCTTTTTTCTTTTTTTTTTTCAGGGTTTGAGAACTAGCTCCTTAGTTAAGAGCACACACTGAACCTGCAGAGGATTCAAGCTCAGTTCCCAGCACCAACATGGGCAGCTCACACCACCTTCAACTCTAGCTCCAGGAGAATTTGGTGCCCTATGCTGACCCCTATGAACACTGCACTTTTAGGTACATACCAACACATAGGCATACGCATGAACAAAATTAAAAATAAAATAAATTAGCGGGGCGGTGGTGGTGCATGCCTTTAATCCCAGCACTTGGGAGGCAGAGGCAGGTGGATCTTCATGAGTTCGAGGCCAGCCTGGGCAACAAGAGCTAGTTCCAGGACAGGTTCCAAAGCTACAGAGAAACCCTGTCTCTAAAAACCAAAAAAAGAGAAAAAAGAAAAAAAAAGAAAGCTCACAAGCCTAGAGAAGCAAAATAGCAAGGTGAACCCAAAGAAAAACATATATAGATCCTCTTGGAAATTGGAAGCAAACAAGACCGCCAGGCAAAAGGTGGATGCACAGGAATGGGGATAGGGGTGTAGGTGGGGTGGGGGGGGTGAAAGAGAGAGAGGGAGGGAGAAGGGAGAAGGGATGGACTGGGGAGAGCTTGGGGGAGTAAGAGGGTGGAGATGGAGGAAGGGTGGATATTGGAGAAGGGAACAAGATATCTACATTAAGGGAGTCATTTTAGGATTGGCAAGAGTCTTGGCTCTAGAGGAGATCACAGGTGTCCACGGGGATGTCCCTAGCTAGGTACTTGGGCAGCAGAGGAGAAGGTGCCTGATCTAGCCTTGTCCCATAGTCACATTGATGAATATCTTGATTATCACCATAGAAATTTCGTCCGATGGATGGAGATAGAGACCAAGACCCACATTCACATCAGAGCAATGGACTGAGCTCCCAAGGCCCAGTCGAAGAGCAGAATGTGGGAGAAGATGAGCAAGGAAATTGGGACCAGTAGAGGCTGGTCCACCAACCGTGACAGTGTGCCTGATCTAATGGGAGCTCACCAAATCTAGCTGGACCAGGACTGAATGAGCATATGATCAAACCAGAATCTCTGAATGTGGCTGTCAATGGGGGCTGTCTGAGAAGCCAATGATAATGGCACTGGGACCTATCTCTTCTGCATGTATTAGCTTTTTCGGAATCTAGTCTATATGGATGCACACCTTCCTTGGCCGGGAGGGCCTTGGGTTTCCCACATGGCAGGGTACCCTGTCCCCTCTTAAGGAAGCAGGGGGAGGAGGAGGGTTAGTGGGGGAGTGGGAGGAGACTGGGAGAAGGGGAGGAAGTGTAAATTTTTTTGAATGAAAAATAAAAGAATATAAAAAAGAAAACAACAAAAAAAATGTATTGGGGTGGAAAGATGGCTCAGCAGTTAAGAGCACTTGCTGTTCTGGCAAAAATTTATATTTGGTCCCCAGAATAGACATCAGGGCATCACAACTGCTGATGCCCACTACTGGCCTCTGTGAGGACTTACACATGTATGGCACACATACAGACACTCAGGCACACTTAAACCAAAAATAAATTAAGAAAAATAAATACAAAACAAAATAATCACTTTTTTACTCAGTTGCATCTTTTAAAACATCTGCTTAGGTGGACCTGTGTCCTTCCAGTGGGTTAACACAAACCCGTGTAGTTTCTATTTCATATCTCTTTTGACTTTATAACCTCACGAAGGTTGACCATTTCCTATTTTCTCATGTATTGCAATGTCTTCAGTAAATTATTACAAAGCAATTTAGGCTTTAAAATATTCTTTTAATAAGATTTCTAGATTCAGAAAGACTTATAATAATAAGAACTCCAAACAGAATTCTGTTTCAAAATACAGCATTGATGTGGGATTTCCCTCTGTATGCGGTGAATACCATGGATTAATAAAGAATCTGCTTTGGGCCTATTGCAGCACAGAATAGGGAAAGGCGGGAATTCCAAGCAGATAGAGCAGTGGTGTGGGAGAATTAGAAGCAAAGTAGCTGCCACAGGAGATGGACATCAGATGCCAGATGGAACCTTACCCATATGCCACAACCACATGGTGATACACATATTAATGTAAATAGGTTAATTTAAGATGTAAGAGCTAGCTAGAAATATGCATACACTAATAGGCCAAGCAATGTTTTAATTAATACAGTTTCTGTGTGCTTATTTCAGGTCTGGGAAGTGGGGAAACAAACGAGCGGCCTCCACCTACACAGCATGATTTTGAAGGTAGTTCACACCAACACACTAGGACCATGTGGATAGTAGACTGTCAAGAAAAGAAGAAAGAATTACAGGATTTGTTTTCACTTTCCCCCCCAACATTTTACTGGGATATATCATCATTTTTGTAACATTTTCTTTCATTGGAACATCTTTTTTTGACTATATGCTTCTCTGTATACACAAACAATACTGAGAGGAAAAAAGTAGGAAAATATTTTATGGCCTGGAAAAATGGCTCAGCAGTGAATAGCACTTGCTGCTCTGGCAGAAGATTGAAAATCAGCTCCCAGACTCTCAGTAGGAGGCTCACACTGCCTATAACTCAAGCTCCATGGGATCTGACACTCTTTTCCAGCTTTTGTGGGTACCTGAAAGCATGTGGTATACAGACAGACAGACTCAAATTAAGTAGGCACAAATCAAAACAAATTAATTGTTAAATTAATAGTTTAGGGTGACAGTATTTCATCTTTTGGGTCTCTATACATCAAGGTTTAATTTCAAACATTTACTAGATTTTGTTTTGGTGATAATAAAAATAAAGAACCATTCTAATTAGTGGCATTAAAATTTCCATATTTCTTTAATGAAATTTTTCTTTTCCAATAAGAGCAATTCTTTTCTGTGACTTATATAGTTAAACTTAAATTAAAAAAAAAATACCTTGTCCCTCACCCCACCCCCTTTTCCTTGTGTGAGAAAAGTCTTTTTTTTTTTTTTTGCAGTTTTCAATTCTGAAAGTTAGAAAGGTTAGGTGATATGAGCTGGATTAATATATCAGGATGATGATTTTTTTCCCTGAAAGATGGTTTTAGCTGGTGGCTGACTAAGAGAGTATTTGAAGACCGTTCTGCACAGCAAGCCCCTAGCGATGCTGTTTTGTTGACTGCCTAATAAATGTCTTTTAGATTGTCCCCCACTGCTGCTACTCTTTAGCAACACCACTGCCTGTAGAGTTTCTGAAAGCTCTCTACATAGCTTCCCAGTTCCCTCATTTTCTGTCTGCCTTTTGTGGATGCTGCTTTATTTAGCCTTCTTGGTCACTATTTCATCTGCCTGTCTCATGTTTGCCCACAGCCTTCACAAGTGCATCTCTAACCCTCTCTGCATTCTGTAGTTTGGCTGGAAAATCTCCTTTATTGTGGCCTTGTTTAAACGAGTTCTAAATTCATATCCGCAACAATCTGCTGGATATTGTATTCAGGTGAATCAAATCCTAACTGGTTTCATTTTAATCACAAACTAGCCATGTCTCCTTGCACATGACTTCAGAACTTGAGCATAAGAAAACGTGAGACTATATCTTGATTCTTCCTTTCACTCATAGCTTCTATCCATCAACTCACAAATGTCAAAGCTGCTACCATTTTTATAATGGGATTTTGCTATGTAGTCCAGTCTGCTTTTAAACTATAGATACTCCTGCCTCAGCCTCATGAATACTGGCATTTAAAACATGCACCATACCTTGCCTTTTCTTTGTAATATGTCTCAAATTCTTCATGAATGTCCAGCTTACCACGGGTGTTATCAGATCACTTCTGTCTCAGTGCCTGTGTCAACTAATTTCCCTTTTCCTGTCTACAGACAAGATCTTCAAAATACTTCTCCAAACTCTAACTGCAATCACAGTGCCAGTCTAATCAAGTAATTCTTCACTCTCCCACCCCACCCCACAGACACATAGTACTGGGGTTTCCTGTGTGTTTTGCAATGATTACCAGGTCTAAATGCAAGAATGTTGCTAGATAAGTGAAGGCTAGAAAATAACAACAACAAAAAAGCAAATAAAAGAGGGTTTCATTAAAATAGTCTAATTCATTATTTAGTATCTTGAGTAAATTTATTTTATTGATGACATATTTTTATTTATTGCTTAAGAAAGCATACTTGTAGAGGTCAGAAGACAACTTGCAGAAGTTGGTTCTCTCCCTCCACTATGTGGATCCTGGAGGTTCAACGAAGGCTGACATCAAGCACCTTTTCCACTCTGAACTTTCTAGCTAACCCCAAATAGCTTAATTTAAATAAATATCTGGAGATGAGTGGGACCACAGGCAAATAGCTGTCAAAAATATTTGCACATTGCTAGAAATACAGAAATTTCTGGAATTCATATGAAACACTAAAGATCATGGATAACCGAAGTAACCCTCAAACAGAAATAACAGTGCTGGAGGTATCACATCTTCTGATCTCAAATTCTACTAGAGAGCCTTAGCAACAAACACAGCGTGGAACTAGAACAAAACCAGACATGTAGACCAATACAATAAAGTAAAGGATCCAGAAATAGATCCATGCATCTACAGCCACTTCATTTTCATCAGAGATGACAAAAACACACATTGGCAGGAAAACAACAAAAAGAAAACCTCCTTCTTCATCTAACGTTTCTGGGGAAAGTGGATATTCAAGTGCAGAGAATGGAAACTGAGTTTTCTCACCTTGTACAAAACCCCATTAAAACTGGAGCTAAGATCTTCAGGTAAGATCTGCTGTGAGAAATAGGGAAAATACTTACTACAGAGGCATAAGCAAGGACTTTCTGAAAGGGATACCAAGAATGCAGGAACTTATTGTTGGTATTACATAAAATTAAGGTTCTGCACATCAGAGAAAACAGTGGACAGAGTAGAGTATAAGTAAATAGAATAAGAGAAAGAATATTCTAATTATATACCAGATGGGAGTTTAATATCAAGAATACATAAAGAACTTGAAGAATTAAATATCAAAAAGAAATATAGATCAATGAAATGAATAGACAGTTTTCAAAAGAAGAAATAAATCCTTAGCTATCGGGTAAATGTAAATTAATGCCGCTTTGAGTTCCCATCCCATCTTCTTCTGATTGGCTACCACAAAAATGATAGTGGCGATGGAACCTGATAAAAACCACTGTGAAACTCAAACTGGAGGCAAATAGGGTTGTCTCATACACAAGGCTGCATCAGTCAACAGTCAATTGTGAAACTGGAAGGAGACTGGCACTGGAGGGTGGGCAGGTGGTCTTACCCCACTCTGCTGGACCATTGGCTACTGATGAATTCTTGGAGAGGAGTAAATAGTGTCATTAGTTGTATGCCTAGTGTGGAGCCCACAAGGCTACAGTGGACTGTTCCAAACCTCAGTTGCTTAGATAACCCTGGCTAACCTCAGTGGGTTTCAAACAAATAAAATTAAATTTAAAAGACATATAGGAAAGATATTTATGGAAAGAATAAGGTATAATAAAGGGGAGATTAGAAAGTGGATAGGTTCCAGGAATCAGAATACACTTCTTACAAGCATGAAACTATCAAACATAATTAACAAAAGTTTTCAAAACATGCAAAGTTGAAAATACATAAACCATAGACCCAGCTAAACTTGGTATATGCTTTTGGAACTCTGAATCAATACACCACAAAGGTATGTGCTCATTTTAAAACAGAACCAATGAGATGCCCATCAATAGATGAATGCACAAAGAAAATGTCCTACTTATATATAATGAAATTTTGTGCAGTCATTAAGAAAAAAAGGAAATTGGCAGTAAAATGGATAAAACTGAAAAATGTGTTGTTAAGTGAGGCAAGTAAGACTAAGAAAGCTAATTACTCTATGATTTCTCTCATATACGGGAACTCTGTGTGTGTGTGTGTGTGTGTGTGTGTGTGTGTGTGTGGTGATATTGCTGGTATTGCTGTTGATACTAGGAAATGTGTCATGAAAGGGAAGAAATAAATGTTAGGGCATTGGAGGAAAGGAAAGGAATGCAATGAAATGCATGTGACCATAGAAGAAGGATGGAAGTCTGGGAGGAGGGACAGCAACAAGAGGGGATAGGAGATGTACGGAAGACAGAGACGGAGGAGATTGAGTAAGAAAGCATATTGACACACATCAAAAAAGACATCATGAGATCCATTACCTTTTCATGTTTGAGGCAGAGTTTCACTAGGCTGCCCTGGATTGCTTACAACAGGCTGATCTCAAGGTCAGTGATCCAACAGCTTCTGCTTCCTGAGGGCTGGGATTGAATGAATGTGCTGCCAAGTCTAATTAACATTATTTCTATGCTCACTTTTTCGAAACAAAAAGGAGCAACAACAAAAAACTAGAAGGCCATCCTGTAGGTTGCCGTTTTGTCTTGTAGACTGTGTGCTTTGATTTATAGAAGCTCCTCAGTTTCAGGAGGTTCCAGGTATTGTTTCTCTCAGTGTCTGTGCTACTGGGGTTATATTTAGGAAATGTTCTTCTGTGCCAATGTGTTCAAGTGTACTTCCCACTTTCTCTTCTATGAGGTTCAGAATGGCTGGTTTTATGTTGAGGTCTTTGATCCATTTGGACTTGAGTTTTGTGCATGGTGATAGATATGAATCTATTTTCATTCTTCTGCATGTTGATATTCAGTTATGCCAGCACCATTTGTTGAATATGCTTTCTTTTTCCCCATTTTATATTTTTTGCTTCTTTGTCAAATATCAGGTGTTCGTAGGTGTGTGGACTGATATCTGGGTTTTCAATTTGATTCCATTTGTCCTCTTGTCTGTTTTTATGCCAATATCAGGCTGTTTTCAGTACTATAGTTCTGTAGTAGAGTTTGAAGTCAAGAACTGTGATGCCTCCAGAAGTTCCTTTATTGTACATGATTGTTTTGGCTATCTTTGGTTTCTGTTTTTCCATATAAAGTTGAGTATTATTCTTTTGATGTCTGTGAGGAATTTTGCTGGAATTTTGATAGACATTGCACTGAATCTGTAGATTGCTTTTGGTAAGATTGCCATTTTTACTATGTTAATTCTACTTACCCAAGAGAATGGGAGATCTTCACCAACCCCACATGAGACAAAGGGATGATCTCGAAAATATACAAAGAACTCGAGAAATTTCGCATCAAAGGAACAGATAATCCAATAAAAAAATGTAGTACAGACATAAGCAGAGAACTCTCAACAGATGAATCTAAAATAACTGAAAGACACTTAAGGAAATGCTCAGCATCCTTAGACATCAGAGAAATGCAAATCAAAACAACTCTGAGATTCCATCTTATAGCTGTAAGAATGGCTAACATCAAGAACACTGATGACAACTTATGCTGGAGAGGATGTGGGTAAAGGGAACACACCTACATTGCCAGTGGTAGTGCAAAATGGTACAGCCCCTTTGGAAATCAGTATGGCAATTTCTCAGAAAATTAGGAAACAACCTATCTCAAGACCCAGCAATACCTCTTTTCGGTGTATACCCAAAGGATGCTCAATCATACCACAAGGACATGGGCTCAACTATGCTCATAGCAGCATTATTGTCATATCCAGAACCAGGAAACAACCTAAATGTCCCTTGATCAAAGAATGGATGAAGAAGATGTGGTACATTTATACAATGGAGTACTACACACCAGGAAAAAATAATGATATCTTGAAATTTTCAGACAAATGGGTGGATCTAGAAAACACCATATTGAGTAAGGTAACCCAGACCCAGAAAGACAAACATAATATGTATGCACTTATAAGTGACTTTTAGACATGGAGGAAAGAAAAACCAGCCTAAAATTCACAATTACATAGAACTGAACAACATGAGTCATACATGAATCTAATCTACATAGGAAGTAGAAAAAAATAAGATTTCCTGAGTAAATTGGGAGCATGGGGATCATGGGAGATGGTAGAAGGGAAGGGGGGAGGAAGGGAATTGAGTGGAGAAAAATATATAGCTCAATTTAAAACAATTAAACTAGAATGCAGTTGATAAAAACTTCATAGTCTTAGTCCCAGGTAATACACCAGCATATTTGGAGGGGAAAAAAATGTGAATTCACCATTTTCAGCACCTTTAACACATTGGACAAAGGTGTTATAAAGCAGGCTGGTATAGTAAAGGGTGAATTAAGTTCACTTTTGAGTCACAAAAATCAATACAAACAGGAATGCTCCAGAGACTAAGAGCTGTAAAAGATCTAAGGAAGCGTGAGGCCTCCACTTAAAACAAGACTCAGTCACCTCCATCACTCCCTGCTGGAAATACTCTGTCTCCTCCATTAAATGTGTTAGAGATTATTTGTGATGATTAACTTGGTTTTTGGAAACTGTCTGCCACTGAAGGGAACAATGTGTTCCATAATTTTAAGGTATGCGGAAAGAGCTTGACTTTCAAATTGACAACTTATTTTCTAAACATTAGTTGAATCCTCAAAATGTGATAAACATAACAAAATAGGACTTAACAGAATATGTTTACAATGTCCTTTCAGCAATAATTTAAACTGTTTTCTTTATTCTTGAGAATTTCATAAAGGTATAAAATGAAATATGACCATACCTACTCCCATTTCGTCTACACCTCCTTAATGCCCACTAGTTTCATATCCTTTATGGTATTTTTTTTTGTATTACCTCAAATGCAGTTAGTCCTGACTATATGCATATGAGTGTGGGGCCATTCACTGGAACATGGAAAGCCTATTAGAGGCAATAACCATTAAAAAATGATTCTCACTGCCCTAACAACTATCAGTTGCCAACAGGTCCACAGTTAAGGGATGGGTCTTGGAGACCATCTATCCCACTATACTGCAATTTTGGCTGGCTTGATATCATACCAGTTTTGTGGAAATCAGTCTGGATATTTCTCCAAAGACTAAAGGCAACACTGCTATATAACCCAGATACTTGACTCCTGAACATACAGCCAATGGGATTTTGTATTCTACTACAGGGAAAGTTACTCATCCATGGGCATTTCTGCTCTATTCACTATAGCTAGGATGGGGAAATAATCTTGATGTCCATCAACAGATGAATGGATAGTGAATACCTGACACGTATACACAGTGGGATATTGCTCAGTTGAAAAGAGAGCTGAAATCATTAAATGTGCAGTGCACTCTTCTAATTCACTTCCTATCAGAAGGAGAGCAGCAGTATTTGTAGTGGGGGAACATGGACAAACATCCACTGAACAGCACCTTCTTCTTGCTCTGCCCATGAAATAGGCTCCAGGAAATCCGCTTGGAGGTAGCGTTAGTTAGGTGGACAGAGAACAGCAACAGGCAGGCACTACTGATACAGGTAATGAAAGACAAGTGTAGACATATCAGACAATGTGGCCTCAACGCCATTTAGTGTGAATATTTTGAGTGACCAGGGACATTTTAGTAAATCATAGTTCCTCAAAATTAGAAAACACAACCCATGCAGCATCAGTACACTGTTGGGCTTCACACAGTGTAATGACAGGTTGACTTAAAGAATAACAGATGATTCAAAGCACTTTATATATTTTTATGAATGCTTAATTTCTAAATTTTAGATGGAATTAATTCTCTTTGCATAAATTAGGATCAAGTCATACATGCCTACTTCCCTTGAGAGAATATGAGCCCCATGTGCTCACATTGCTAACACATGGCCTCGACCTAATGGATGCTAGTATTGCTGTAGTAATGGGATATATTCTCAGTAGTGTCATTACACTGTTCCACACAAGACAACTCTAAAACAGAGCCCGATTTTTTTTTTGCCATGAAGGCTAAAAGGATATAATTCACTTATCAAAATGGTTTTTCCATTTTGTTCTGTTCTGTTTTACACTAAGTAGACAAAAACATGTTATTTCCCAGAATTTGGCAGACTCCTATCTATCCCAGACATCCAATGTTGAATCCTACCATTAGTTGTACAATGAATGTGTTTTTATATACATTTGTGGGTGGGTAGACACATTCAGAAGAAACTGATGTTGAGAGATGGAAAGAACGCACCCATCCTAACCATCAGGTGCTTTGTTTCCACAAAATACCAAAACCAAAACAGAACAATGTCAGCAGTATTGCCAAAGAACTTATTTGCTTTACATTGAAACTTCAGAGTTCAATGCACTACTCTCTGAATGGACATAGTCTCACCATATAAGTAGATATATATTTGTGTTGATGGCTTATTACTAGCATTTTGAAACATTTATTTATTTGTTTTCTGGTTTGTTTATTTGGTTTTTTTTTTTTGTTTATTATTTTCAGGCAGTATCTCTCTGTGCAGTCTTCACTTTCCTGAAACTTGCTGTGTAAATCAGGCTGTCCTCAAACATACAGGTCACAGAGAGACACCCACCTCTGCCTCCAGTGCTAGGATTTAAGGTGCATGCCATTTATATACACGGTCTGTATGAGTATATGGTGTGTGCAATTGAAGGTCAGAGGACATCTTATAGAAATCAGTTCTTTCATTCCACCTTGCGTACTCTGCAGATAGAACTCAGGTCATCACATTTGGCAGCAAGCATCTTCACCCACTGCGTGAACTAAACAGCCCCATTGTGGAGATTTATGTATTCTACAGGAACAGTGTTTTAGGAAATAAGTTTTCTCTCTGTTCTTTTATTCTTTCTCTTTTTTCTGACATGCCAACACACACACACACAAACACACACGTGCGCGCACACTCACATGGAAACACACACATGTGCACACACATACTATTTCAACATCAAAGAAGACTCAACACTTTAAAAAGTTGCCTCTAACTTACCTTTATGTGTTTTTCAAATCAATATGAAGGAAAGTGATCTCACACAGCTTCAGAGAGTGTTTCACATGCTTATAGCACATGACTGCTTGACTGGTGCTGGAAAGGCAACAGACTGTGTACGGAAAGCATCTGTGTTCACACTACCTGCATTTCCATAAATGTTTCAGATTCACACTAAATCACAGTAAAACCCACACAAATAGTGGTGCTGCAAGGCTGGACTGTGTTTTATTTATTCATTTGTTCTTTCATTCATTAATGTTTCTATTTGTATACTCATCAATTTCTATTCAGACTGATTATTTCCAGCACGACACTTTCCCCTCTGTCTCCACTCACAGACATTACAGGCTACAAAACGATGTCAGGTAATTTTTCAGTCGGGATGAAGAGCATAACCCAAGCCAACAATGATGCTCAGTTGTTTTTTTCCTGAAATACAGTTTTGAATAACAACATTTATCAATATGACAATAGTAAAAGATAATTTTTAAATTTTTATTATAAACAAACTGTTATCAAAACACTGTGGCACTCACATAACAATACCGATATAAAGAATACGGAATACAGAGCTGAGGAGATGGCTCAGTATTTAAAAGAACTAGCTTTTTTTTCAGAATACCAGACTTTTATTCTAAGCACTTACACAACAGCTCATAATAATGCATGACTCCTCTAGTCTCGGGCATCCTACTGTCGTTCATGGGCACTGCACACATGGAGTGCACAAAAATACATGCAGGCAAAACAAAATGAAGAATAACAGAATATAAATGAGAATCTACAAATTTATGGTTAACTGACCTTGAAAGATCAATGATACTGAAACAAAGAGATGGGACGGCCATACTGAATCATTAGCAAAGTATCATAGCTCACATCCATAATCTCTGCACTCAGCAGATGGAAGGAGAAGGATAGAAAGTGTAAGGATAGCCTAGCCTACATAGTGAGTCTCTAAAAAATATAACAAACAAAGAATGTGATTGCAAACCTACCCCACACCACATACAACAGTTAGAAAAATGTTTCAAAAACATACGTATCAACATTTAGACTCCAAAATTCTTAAAAGGAAACATACACATAAATATCTATGTTTTTGAGTGAGACAATAATTCATCAAAAATGATAAATGGGAATAAAGCAAAAAGTCTGAGTGCTTTGTTCAAATGATTCTGAAAGGAAAATGGCAGAGTGGAAGAAAATACCTGTAAGTGACATTGCTGACACACATAAAAATGACATGTCTACTGTTCTTCTTATACAATACACAGGATTTATATACAGAGCATATACTGTAAACACTAAATGTACTGGGTGGTTTTAAAAGTTCATGGACGTGGGAGAGAGAAGTGGTGGGAATTGGGAAACAGCTGGTGGGGAGGAGTCATGATGGATTTGATCAAAATTCACTGCAATGCATGTATGAAATTCTCAAACAACAACAAAACCACAAATATCCCAGTTAATATGGGTAAGAGATTTAAATCGAGACCATTCTAAAGACATACACTGACCATCAAGCACATTTAAGACACTCAGCATCAATAGTCAGCAGGAAAGTGCAGATCAAAGCAAGCAGGTGTGGATGATGCCGCCCTAAAGCCCCAGTCAGTCAGGGGGAGTTTGGAAGATTGCTGTCATTCCCAAGCCAGCCTTAGCAACTTAGCAGGACTGTCCCAAAACATGAAAAGGTTTGAGATATCACTCAGTGGCAGGGTACTTATATAGCGTAACAAAGAGCCCCCCAAAATACCAACCCATATTTTTTCACACCTACTAGGGAAGCGATAATTACCTGTACAAAAGATAACAAGTCAGGAAAGATGTGAAGATGCTGTAAGCTTCATGCTGCTCCAGGCAATTCAAGTTGGGCAGGCGCTTGAGAAAACAGTGTGGCAGATGTCCAAGAAATTAAACAGTTGCCATGTCACTAAATAACTCCACAACAGTCACAAAAGTTGACACGCTGCTCTCATAGCAGTATCATTGCTGACACATAAGAGCGAGAAATACCCAGATTTCTATCAAGTAGTCAATGGAAAACATGGGCTGTGTGTTGACGACAGAGACTGCATTTGTTTTCCAGCTGCTCCACTCCAAATAATCACAGAGAAACTATATTAATTACAACACTGTTTGCCTATTAGTTCAAGCTTCTTATTAGCTAACTCTTACATCTTAAATTAACCCATTTCTATTAATCTGTGTATCGCCACAAATCTGTGGCTTACTGGGTAAGGTTCTGCTCTGGTGTCTTTCTCCATTGGCAGCTACATGGCATCTTCCTGACTCCACCTACTCTCTCTCTATATATGTCTTTTCGGATTTCCTGTCTGTCTTTACTCTGCTAAGTCATTGGCTGAAACAGCTTCTTTATTAACCAATGGTAATATAACATCAAAGCAGCTGTTCAGACCATGGTGTATTATTATGACACAAAAGGAATTAAAGTTCTGATGAATACTATCCAGGAATTTTGGCTATAATGTCATAAGCAAAAAGGTAGATTTTAAAAATAAGAGACTGAGTAACTTCCATTGCAGAATCTATCCAGAATAAATTTGCAGAATAGATAGTCTGTGGAGTGACTGTATGCTGGGACTGAAGGAGATGTAAGCGAGAGAGAGAGAGAGAGAGAGAGTATTTCAGACTATACTTGACTGTGGGTTAAAGAAAATATTCTAGAACTAGAATGTTACACGATGGCACCACTGTTTTTCAAATACTCTAAAAAATCATATGTTGCATACTTTGAAAATGATGAATTTATAAATGTTCATAAAAATAAACTAAATCATACCAATGAAGTCAGTAAAAATTGAAAAAGTAATATTAATATGACAAAAGTTGGAAGAAACTTGGAAGATGTAGTACTAAGTGAAACTGGGATCGTCTTCATTTTGTGACAAGTACAGACCCTCCCCATAGAGAAAATGTTGGGCACTAACAATCATCCCCTCTGATTTCACACTTCCTAAACAAAGCACACCCACAACCCAGCTTCCAGCTAAGGCAGTGCTCCTCAACCTATGGGCCACAACCCCTTTAGGGGCTGAATAATCCTTTCACAGAAGTCACCTAAGACCTTCTGAAAATACATATTTAGATTATAATTTATAACAACAGCAAAATTAAAGTTATGGAGTATCAATGACGATAATCTCACGGTTGGAGGTCACCACAACACAAGGAACTGTATTAAAGGGTGACAATATTGGTAAGTTTGAGAGTCACAGGTCTGAGCCTTGGTAGATTATTTTCTACTTGACAACTTTTTCAATCACATTAATACTCAGTCTTCACAGATAAACCCAACAGATATTTTCTAGGAAAAACAAAACAAACAAACAAACAAAACAGGGTTTGCCCTTGATATCCGTCTTGTTCTGTCCTATAGGAAGTATACACTTGACAAAGTCACTTCTATCCATCCAGTTTCCACAGTGCATCCAATTTCTTATGAATTCTCTCATCCTTACAGACATTAGCTTGAAGAAAATCCTATTTCAGTATCACTATCCCATGCTCATGTCAAGGATCCAACTATCCCTCATGCTATGTAAGTGTCTAAAACAGAACTGTGTCATCAACCCTCAAAGACTGTGTGTGTAGTTAGTGCATGGGGCAACCACACATAAACTGATGTATGGTGGTATTATGTACATAAAAGGTGAAGGTATGGATGGAAATCCATCACCTATTTATGGAATCACTTGTTTTGAGTTAGGGTCTCTCAGTGAACCCACAATTTAAGGATGTAGATAAGCTTACTGGCCAGAGAACCCCAGGGAGCTATCTGTGTCCTCCCCAGCACTCAAATCAAAGGCACATACCTCATCTGTTAGTTTTGTTTTAAACATTGGTAGTAATGATTCAAACTCAGGTCATCATACTTCCCTGGCAAGCACATTATTGACTTAGGCCCTTCTACAGCCCCTTATCATACTGTGTAATTTTACTTATGTAATATAAAACATCCAGAATGTAACAACGAGAGTCTACCAAGCATCATCTTGTATTTTAACTGTGTGGACATTTTCACACTGGTTATTCACAGATGACATCTTTCTTTTTTCCCCCCTTCTTTCCATATCCACTCATCAAGTGAAATAAACTTGGGATACATTGCCTTCTATTTTCCTCCATTATCACTTCACTGAATTCTAAATTGGATGACTGCTAAGAACCTCTTAATTATCCAATCTGGTAGAGTTCTCCTAATTTTGACACTAATTCACTTCTCATAATTAATTGATAGTTGAAGAATTACTTTTCTCCAACCTAGAGTTTTCTTTTCTCTTTTATTTTTCTTTCTTTTTTTTTTTTGGATGAGAGTCAAAGTCTTCTCCAGTCAATCTTCTGACACTGTTTGTGCTGCAGGGCACAAAAGTTCTTAGAGTAGCAAGTCAGGCCCTGGAGTCATCGGAAACATCATATTCACACACTAGCTAAACTAACTTCTCATGATCTTAACTTTTTATTTTCTATCATAAACATTTCATCTAAGGTCTATACAAGTGATATTATATAAGTATGTATTCACATAGGTGTTTGTACATGTAGGTATATGCATACACACATAGATACATACATATATAGATACATGGATAGGTAGATACATGCGTACATACATAAATACATACATACATACATGCGTGCATAATCTTAGTGGCCTGTCACATTGATGATAATTTTGTTTTAATTAGTGCTTTTCATATTTCTGTCACTGGTGTTCTATTCACTGGTATTAAGAATGACTTAAACTCTGTCTCCTGTGTTTTCCAGGCTTGACTGAATTCCACTGCCACCAGAGACATTTCAAGTCATCCTATTTGCTTACTCACTTGCTTACAGAACTACAGTTCATGATCTCTGCCAGCAGTCACAAAGTCCTCCCACTTTATAGCCTATCAGCATCACTATCCCCCCAGGTGTCAGATCACAATGTCAGGTACTGACTTTGATATGCTCCATATGAAGAAATTGTGTTCCTAGTTTGCTCAGCTGTCTCTGAATCCTTCCCTATGTATAACCTCTGTTCTTTATTTCCATAAGGAAATGAGTCATACCCTCTCTATACCTCACTTACGCATTAAAATGTCATTGTTAAATTCCAGGTCACAGGAAACTAACCTACACACACCTACACAACCATAATATCCAGAGAGTCAGTCATGCACTTCCTGGACTGCAATCAGCACTATTGAAGAGTGCCTAGGTGATTTTTCATAAGTTTTCCAATTCGAAACGTGGTGGCATGCATTCTAAAAATAGTCTCTGACAGCCTAATTCTAATCCTGGGTCTTTTCATCATTCCTTCTTACTCAGCCCTATTTTTCTAAAGTTCAGATTTTCCAAAATGCTACTCTAAAACATGTCATGTTCTCTGCAGGGTAAAGTTCATCTTCATTCTCCAGTATTCACTCATAAAATTGTCTTTAACTATTTATAATAATAGGTTCTAAGTCCATGAAATCTAAAGACTAAATCTCTAAGTAGTTAACAATTTAGCAATGGGTTGGGGGGGGGAACAAACAGAGGCTTAATTTAAACACCTCTATGACATTAAATAATATTTGAATTAATTGGAATTAATTTCCTCCTTAGTTTTATAGCAAAGCTTCCACTGTTTAGCTTCTTCCCTAGTGACCACCTTTACCCAAGCACCAATGAAAAACAATAGTACCCCAAAATGCCCACAAACCTCTGAGTCTTTTTGTATATAAGTTTTGAGCCAACATTTGCACTTTAAGCGGACCTCTGTCCCCTCAACTCATTTCCACTGCCTTAGGACCCTTGGCAGCCTTAATATCCTATGAGGAAGACGTTCTGGCACTTGCAGATTGTTCCTATTTCCTTTCTGTTGCTGTGATGAAACATTTGCACCAAAATGAAGCTTACAAAGGAAAGAGGTTGTTCAGCTTATGCTTTCCGGGTAGGAGCTATCACTGGAGGAAGGCAGCCTAGCAACCACGGAGGTTTGCTGCTTGCCTGTCCATTCCCATGCTTGTATTCTGCCATTTCTCATCTAGTCCAGGACCACCTGCCCAGGTGCTACCCACAGTTGACTGAGCCTTCCATATCTTATACAGACATGTCCATAGGACAATCCTCATTAACCCAGGTTCTTGTAGCCAATGTCTCTCAGCTGTGTCAACTTATCAGTTAAAACCAACTGGGACAGAGCTCAGCAGCTCTGTATGGAATGGTCTGGTCTTAAATAACATATATTTTTTCATTTTTATGGTATGGTATGCTGTAATAAAGCCTGCTTGGGACAGGATTCACAACATAATCCACTGATTCTTCCCAGAACCTACTGTATGGCAAAAGCACATCTGCAGTGAACACGAAAAGGCTCACAGGTAACTAAAACTTTCATGAAAGATGAATGCTGGTACAAACTACAAGCTTTACCACACCAGATGCTTGCTAAACTGTCATTATCAACATAAAACAAAATCTCATTAAGATGGCATTATTAACGAGACAAACCATCATTCTCATATCACTAAACAACTGAATCACTCAGCATCATAACATGACATTCAGTAAGAAGCTAGCAAATACCATGTGCATGTCTAGCTATGAACTAAGAGTTTACTAGCCTAGTATACTGCTTAATCACACAAGAATTTTATTTACATTTCAAAAGAAAGCTCTGGAACTTTCTAATGGCTGTATTCTGCTCTAACATAGAATTCTTTGGATATGCTTGTTTGCTTGTCTGCTGATACTTGTGTAAAAATTCTGTATGTAATTCTGTATCATGACCCATCATACTTCAATATTAGATAAAATGGAATTAAGGTCAGTTCTTTTCAAGAAGTCAAAATTCTGGTAATCCAGGTAAACACAGAATTCCAGAGCTGAAAGCTGTCAATTAGGCTCAAAACCAAAGCATGTACTGATGCAAAAATTGGGATCGTTTCCTTTTTAAAACATCAAGCTCATGTTGACTCAGCTGCAGAGTAGGCAATTGTTCTCTGCATATGAACCATGGGTACTGTGGTTTGGATGCAAAATACCCCCACAGGCCCACATTTAGATACCTACTTCCCAGCATGTGGCATTGTTTGGGAGCCTTGGGCATGTTTTAGGAGGTAGAACTTCCCATTCCTCCAGGGAAGTGGATGATTGGGCAGTCATTGAGGATTGAAAGCCCAGCTTCGCTTCTTGTTCCTTCTCTTCTACCTGGCTACCAGTACAACATAACCAGATAATTCCTGCCCCTGTCACCATGCCTTCCTTGGCTGCTGCTATGTCTTCTTCACCAGGATGGAATGATACCCTTTACCTAGTAAGCAAGAATAAACCCTTCCTTGGTAAAGTGCTTTTGTCAGGTATAAAGTCACATACCAGAAAAGTAGGTAACACAAAAGGTAAAGACCAGTGTGATAGACTATAGATTCACAGCAGTTGCTATGGATTATGCCTCCATAAGAAGAGCTATCACTTTGAGAGAAAAATGATAGTTTGGAGGAAGAAGTTAATTGTTCAAGATTTATTATGTTCCTTGAGAATCTTCAATCAGTAAGAAGTAATGGTTTTACACTGCTGTTGAAAGAATGTAAATGAAACCATTGGTAAAGAGTGGGAAATGGAGGCATTAAAAGTAGAAGCCATTTTTAAAGGTAAAAGAACTGAAGGAGTAGCTAACAGGAACGATGTTCCCTGTTGCAGTTCCAAGATATCCCCTAAAGTTCAAACTTTGGAGCTCAGCCTTCACATTCTATTCCTAGTTTTTGAGACAAAGCACCACTTGATAATAAGAACACTGGAGAACTAGAAGATTCATGCACACATGGAAACTAAATGTGATCCCTGAGGCCTAAAATCTAATTACGGACAAAGGTTTTAGTTGTGAAGAAAAGAAAACTGAAGAATAATTTGTAGTATTTTCTAACTGCCAAAGGTTATTGTAACATAATAAGCAACAACAACACAGATGACTGATCTCCATTGTCACAGAAGCAGGGCACACAGAATTAGGCCCGAGTTCCAAAGATGGACAGCTAGGTTTAAAATGAGAAAGAATCCCTTGACCGTGAATGCTGGCATGTTCTACAATATTCTGCAGAAAAGATGGTACAATTCCTTTTCTTAGACTACCAAGAATACGAAAACAGCTGTCTGTGTACAATGTCTTCACACCAGATATGGAAAATATATAAATTCAGTGAAGCCCAATGTCCTAGTAATATTTTTATATGTGAAGATAAGATCAGGTAAATCAGAGCAATCTCTTATTAACTTCTTCCTAAAAAACAATTATGTGCCAAAAATTCCATAATAAGTTAATGTTTGGTGTAGGAGTTCCTTCTCTTTGTGTGTTGCCTTCATTGGTTAATGAATAAAGAAACTGCCTTGGCCTAATTGATAGGGCAGAACTTAGGTAGGTAGGGAAGACAGAACTGAATGCTGGGAGGAAGAAAGGCAGAGTAGGAGAGAGACACCATGGAGCCACCAGAATCAGACATGCCTAATCTTTCCTGGTAAGCCACTGCCACACAGCAATACATAGATTAATAGAAATGGGCTAAATCAAGGTGTAAGGGTTAGCCAATAAGATGTTAGAGCTAATAGGCCCAGCAATCATTTAATGAACACAGTTTCTGTGTGGTTATTTCGGGGCTAAGCTAGCTGGGTGGCAGGGATGAACAAGTGGGCCCTCCTCCTACAAATGTTGACATAATCTATAAGACATATTATCCTTAGCTTTCAGATTTAAATACTGAGACTCAACAGGTAATCACACAAATTACTTTATTAAGGAAAATAATATCTAAAGTTAGTTTTGCCCAGAATCAAGCCCATTCACTGTTCACTTTTGATACCAGATTAAAAGATACATTGAATACTTGCCTTTCTTAAAAAAAATAGCCAGCTTAATAGCAGCTACATCTCATGTTACTAGGAAAATATCAAAGGGACTGTTTGCAACACACTCCAAACAAAAAGAACAGCTAACCAGAAGGCATTATCTTCACCATCATCATCATCTATTTAATGATGTCCTAGACCAAAATTACAGCTATCCATTGCTGTTCAGATATGCATTCTCTTAGGAAAGTCAAGTTCACAATTGTAACAATTCTATAAACCAGATCAGTTTGCACAGAGGAGATCCTCTGAGCCTTGGGCACTGCTTTTCCCTAAC
Organism: Ondatra zibethicus; assembly: GCA_004026605.1. Lineage (NCBI taxonomy): Eukaryota > Metazoa > Chordata > Mammalia > Rodentia > Cricetidae > Ondatra > Ondatra zibethicus. The sequence goes on along the minus strand of PVIU01002361.1, from coordinate 105,441 downwards.
ATTTCCCAGATGTGGAGGGACAGGGGCGTAAATGGATTAAAATCTTCTTAATAGTGATGAGACAGATCCAGCGAGAGAGATGAGGCACAGTTCCATATAAATCCATCATTGTTACCAGAAAAACAAGCTGTTCTGTGAGTACTGCCTCAGCAAAATGGTCCTCTCTGTGTGAAGGAGAATGATCCAGCAACCTAATCATAAAGAAAGGCACAAGTAAATCCCAAGCAAAAGCTATAGCCCTAAACGCTCTGAAAGTCAAGGTTGACGTGTTTCAACAACAATGTGACTCAGAGAAGAGGCCTTTTTCAAAATTCCAATGGACCCATTTACCAAACCACAAAGGCACCAAGGCAGTATTTCAAATTCCAATTACAATCTGAATTCTCTGTCAACAATGTAGGTACACTTTCCACATCTGTTCTTACTGAGCTCTTTCTCTATTGAGGAGCCTCTGTGAGCTGTTTCTTTAGTCAAGGACAGTGGATGACAGCAAACTGTGTTCCATGTCTGACCAAACTACTCTTGTGATTAAATACCATTTTATCTGACCTTGTTTCAGCTTAATGTGAAACACTGTTACCAAGTAGCAGGCACATCCAAGGCACACAGTGAAGCTTGGAATAAGCTTGTTTCATGTATGAAATGTTTTTAGATGCAGTTGAGACTGAGATATGTTCGGGCACAGTTCAAACAGATGAAAGAGCTGAAATGTAAGAATTTCTTTTGTAAAAGATGACTCCTTCTAAGTTGTTAAAATACCCATGCTAGTTATGGTAACTTACATGAGCAGAGGCTTTTGAAGTAACATCCATCTTAAAGTGATGGCCCTTTCATCCCTATCTGCACCTCCCAAGTCTCAATTACCCAGTTATAGGATGCATTTCTGGAAAGGGTCCACTGTTCAGGCTGCAAGGTATGTTCTGGACTGCAGTATATTCTACAATAAGGTTTGACTAAGTAGCCTTCACATTTTGGATTTGAAAAGAGTAAATATGGCACAAAAGACAAAAAGAAGCAGTTACAATTTGGCTTTGGGATTTTTTTTTTTCTGTAGAGTGGGCTGGGGGGATTTGCTTGCCTGTTTGTTTATTGTTTAAATTTGAGTCACTGCCATGGGTTACAAAACAGCCTTGTTTACATATTAATTTGCATATGGAAAATGTGGCTTACAAAGGATTCCCTGCCAGATGGATGTTAAGCTCAAAGTGCTAAGCCTTGCTATCATTCTGCTAACTCAGCTGCCTCACCTCTCCAAAGTGAAAAATCCAATGACATTACTGCTAAATGAGTATAAACACCCTGATCCCAAATTTCAATAGTTTAATACCCACGTTGTTTTCTTTGGGTTGTGAATATTATGCTTCTTTGATATGGTACTGAGCAGATTCACAAGGAAAGTTAAGAGAACAGAAAACAAAGAATGTGGAGAGAGCCCCCTTCCTCATCTATGAGCAGACAGCCATTATCTCCATTGTGAAATTATTTGGGGAAGAGGATTACTTGAACACAGTGTCTAACACAGTTGTATGCTCAACATGATGTGTCTTGGAAATCCTATCATGATGATCTTCTTTTTAGATTAACTTTTTATCCAGTCATGCTCAGAGAAACACAACAGTCTAATAAAGACTGGGTGCACATTCATTGGGCTATTTGTTATAGGTTCTGATTCAGTAAACGGAAGGAGAAACTTATTTTAAGAATTACATGTCATAAGTGACCCCAAAAACTCTACCAGGAAACTGCTATAGCTGATAAACACCTTTAGTAATGTGGCTGGATACAGAATTAACAACAACAACAAAAAAAATCAGTAGCCTTCTTATATAAAAATTGTAAGTCAGGGAAACAACATCCTTCACAATAGCCACAAAAAAATATAAAATATCTAACCAAGGAAGTGAAAGACCTGTATGACAAGAACTTCAGCCTTTGAAAAAAGAAATTGGAAATGATATCAGAATATGGAAAGTTCTCCCATGTTCATTGATCAGGAGAATTAACATAGTAAAAATGGCCATCATACCAAAGTCAATCTACAGATTAAATGCAATATCCATTAAAATTCAAACACAACTCTTTCCATACCTTGAAAGAACAACACTCAAATTCATACAGAAAAAATAAAAACCCAGGATAGCTAAAACAATCCTTTACAATAAAAGAACTTCAAGAGGATTCAAGCTCTACTACAGGGCTGTAGTAAATAAATAAATAAATAAATAAATAAATAAATAAATAAACAAACAAACAAACAAATAAATGTGTCACTAGCATAAAAATACACAGGCATATCAATGGAATTGAATAGAAGATCCAGAAACCACTCTCCACATCTATGGACACCTGATTTTTAAAAAAGAAGTCAAAATTATACAATGGAAAAAAAAGCATTTTCAACAAATAGTGCTGGCATAACTGGATGTTGTTATGTAGAAGAATGCAAACAGATTCATATATATCACTCTGAACAAAACTTAAGTCCAAGTAGATAAAAGACCTCAGCATAAATCTAGGTACACTGAACCTGACAGAAGAGAAAGTGAAAATAGGCCTGAATGCATTGGCACAGGAGACAACTTCCTGAATAGAACACCAGTAGCACAGACACTAAGACTGACAATTAATAAATGGAACCTCATGAAACTGAAAAGCTTCTGTAAGGCAAAGACACTGTCAACAGGAGAAAACTTGCAATCTACAGACTTCATCAACCCCATATCCAACAGAGAACTGATATTCAAAATATGTAATGAACTTGAGAAACTAGCCATAAAAAATGACAAATAATTAAAAAATCTACTTAAAGACCCAGCTATATCACTTTTGGTTATATACACAAAGGATATTCAATCATACCATAAGGACACTTGCTCAACAATGTTTATAGCAGCTTTATTTGTAATAGCCAGAGCCTGGAAACAACCTAGATGCCCTTCAACCAAGTAATTGATAAAGAAAGTATTGTACATTTACACAATGGAGTATTACTAAGCTGTTAGAAACAATGGAATCAGGAAATTTGAAGGCAAATGGATGGAACTAGAAAAATATCATCCTGAGTAAGGTAACCCAACCCCAGAAAGAAAAATGTGGTACGTACTCACTTATAAGTGGATATTAGCTATAATATAAAGGAGAACCATGCTATAATCTACAGACCAAGAGTGGCTAGACAACAAGGAGGGTCCAGAGAGGAAAACAGGGATCTCCAGGGGAAGGAGAAATAGAAGCAATCTCATAGGTGAACTGGGGACAAGTGGAGATGGGACCATAAGGGATTGGGATGTTGGGTGAATGAAAGGGGAGAGTACTAAAAAAGATGACTGGAAATAGAGCACATTTTGGGGTCAGATAGAAACCTGGTGCAAAGGAAATCTCCCAGGCATCTACAAGAATGACTCCCACTAAGACTTCTAGCAATGGTAGACACTTAGCCTGAATTGGCCATCATCTGTGATCAGGTAGGACTTCCAGTGGAGGGACTGGGACCCCTGCCCATCCATCCTTAAGACAAGAGAAGGAGCTTAGTCCTACTAGAACATGGTATGCCATGCTTTGTTTATACCCATGGAAAGCCTGCCTCTTTCTTAACAGACACAGAGGAGTGGAGGGGGAGTAGGGGAGGGAAAAATAGGAGGAGAGGGAGGGAAATATTCAGTCACAATGTAAAATAAATGAATAAATTCCATTAATAAAAAAAGAATTCATATCTCCCTTTAAGTAGGTACAACTCCAAGTGCCTGGGCTGTGGCTGTAGCTCCCTAGGTAGAGTGCATGCCTAGCATACACAGAGCCCCTGAGTTGGAATCCCCACACCATTCAAACAGGGTGTGGTGGCACATGTCTGTAATCTCAACACTCAGGGCATGGAGTCAAAAAGAGCAGGAGTTCAGTCCTTCTCAATGTTCAGGGTCAGTCTTGGATATATGAGAATTTATCTTCAAGAAATAGAATTATGTGTGCCATTTCTACTGAAATATAAGCCACAAAACTATTCCTGGGTTAGAAAGAGTACAGTGCACAACATTGCGCTGTCATGTTACAATGCCTACCTTCTGTCTACTTCCTACATACATATTTCTCCATACTTTGAAATTCCACAACTTTATATTTAGAGCCAATGCACTGTGATTATATTCATACCCATTACCCCTATTATCTTCTCCACACCTTCTAACATCCTTCTTCCCAACCGTCCACCCTCCTATTCTCATGGGTTTGTGTGTGAGAGTCAGTACATTTAAATAAGGTTGCTTTCATAAGTATGGGTAGGGGGTTGTTTACTGCTCTATAGACAAATGACCAATGCAGAATGTAACATGAGGGGCCTGCTTTGTGGTGTTTCTGTCCTGCCCAGTTCCCACAGCTGGCAATTCCCAAAGAAAATCACACAGAGGTCTCCAGAAGATTATAAACTGATGGCCCATTAGCTCAAGCTAAGTATTAGTTTTTATAAGTTATATTAACCCATTATTCTTATCTATGTTAGCCACATGGCTCAGTACCTTTTTCAGCGGTCACATGTTCACATCCTGCTTCTTCAGTCGTCTGGGAAGGAGTGGGGAAAGAGCTTCCTCCTTCCCAGAATACTCCTCTTCTTCTGGCCCCACCTTTACTTCCAGTCTGGTTTTCCCACCTATACTTCCTGCCTGGCTAATGGCCAATCAGAATTTATTTAAATCATGATTGACAGAATACAGACAATTCTCCCGCACCAGCAGAAAATGAGTCTCCTTCTCCAGGAAATCATTGAGTAACTAGCTGCCAATAGACACCCAAGGAATAGTAGTGTCTCATGAGACCATCCACATCCTAGATTGAATGCTGAAGACCTCAGTCTTGTGCAGATAACTACCACAGTTGTAAGTAGTTTGGGGTTGCAAGAGAAGAGTAATGTCATGTTCAGAACCCAGTGCTTCTCCCTTTCCCACCCTCTGCTTCTAACACCCTTCCTGTTCCTCTTCTTCACTATCTATTGGAACTTGGGGTAGGTTGATATAAATGTCCTGTTTGAGACTGAGCACGAAACTCTCACTTATTCATATCACTTTGACTGGTTATATGTGTCTGCTTTAATCACAGTTCACTGTAAAAGGAAGCTTCTCTGTAGAACTGGCAGTGTCTCGAGTCTATGAGTATAAACAGCAATATTTTGAGAGAGGTTTGACTATCTGCCCACTCAGCAAAAGAAAAGTGTAAGTTCCCCATCAACTAGGGCCTGTAAACTCCCCAGCTGTAGGCTTTTGATCATTCTTATAGTACCAGTCCTAACAACCTTAGCGGAGAAATTTCCATCAATTAAAAGGAAACCAACCTTGAGTGATTTTTTGTCAAATGAAGCCAGAATGTCATTATTTTCTCAAGTTATAGGAATCTACTGATATTATTTCCAATATATATTCTGAGTCATTCAAAGGCTGTATTATGGTTATTTTTTAAAAAGCAGCCAGCACACTAATGGTATACGATTCTCCACATTCCTTTGCTAAATGTAGGAAAAGCTCACATAGCTGTGACCATCACTTTGAAGAATGAGAGATCAGTATAACCTTACTCAATAACCAAGGTCTATTTCTAGACATATATTGACAAGAGTATAAAAATATCAAGGTAGACGGAAGCTGTAAGAGCCAGGTATAAACTTTTAACATTTCCTAAATAATCTTTCTTCACTGATAAGTTCCTTACTGACTGAGTCATGTAAGGTATCACAGACTCAATGTTCTTTGTACATTTTAGGCAAGGAACCTGTGGATAATACTGAAAAGTCTTTGATATAATAGCAAAGGTTCAGCTATCTTTGGCAGCAGAATTATGGTACCATGTTCCCAGTTCTCAAATGCATGGTGTGGTTAAGCTACTCTTCTGGTCAATGTCTTGGATGATCTGGGCATAAAGACTAAAAAAACTGTGCATGGCCCAGTTAAGACTCAAACAATGCTAGGATGCCCAGCATTGTTCATGGTGATGTCCAATATCTGACATGCTAAGAGTGTGTGACTGATGGCTCACAGACATGTCTCTTTCTGAAAGATGTCTTTGCCTGAAGAGTAGCTGACATGCCCAAGGTCAAGTTCCTCCCCAGAGAAGTAGAAATCTGATGATGTGCCAATTTGGGGCCCTATGATCTGCTACTTTACTCCAAAGACTAATTCAGAAGAATCCCCAAAGGGACTGTGCGGGTAATCAGTCATTTTAAAAGTTATACACGTGGTACAGAAAAGGAGAATCCAATATTACAGAATTTTAAGAGTTAAAATTAATATCCAGTGACCTGAAATATTATGCTGCTGCCTCCTTGATCTTATGAATCATCCTGGTTACAGCAGAAACACATAGGAATGAAGTAATAAATAGAATTCCAGACTGCATCAGGGTCATGGTAGAGCTGCATATGCAACCAATTGGTCATCTTACTGGCCCTAACTAATGGTGTAATCAAAGGATACCTAGAAAGACTGAATTTTCAGTTGGGGTCTTTGTCAAGGTTCAGCAGCTAATGTCCTCTATGTGCTTTCCAGATGGTAGATCCATAACAATATCATCAAAGAGAAAGCTGTTGGCCACCCATAGAAAGTAGCCCCCATCACCCACCACTTCATTTATGAAAACCAGATGAGAACTAACAGATAAATGATATGTGCCACAAACTTAAATACTCAGCTTTTAGGGCAGTGGTGGTGTCTGGTGGGATATTTATTTTTACAGAGCAGATAAACACACCTTAAAGAAAGTGGTCAAGTTGGCTAATAATTTCTTTCATGAAGCTCTCAGAAAGTATTTCAAAACAGTTCATGCTCACCTGGGTGACTAATTTTAAATGTTATCATAAGGACATAAACATTCTATAGCGAATAAAAGTTATGATGATGACCCAGTATAAGGAAACTGCATTTGACAGTATAGTCATCTCTTTCTTACTAGTTCTTTGAGAGTTATTGCATGTGTTGTAATCCTATTCATCCCTGCCCCCAAACTCTTCCCAGATACACCCCATCCTCCCCTATCCGCCTAACTCTGTGTCTTTTTTTTAAATATTTATTTATTTATCATGTATACAATATTCTGTCTGTGTGTATCCCTGAAGGCCAGAAGAGGGCACCAGACCTCATTACAGATGGCGGTGAGCCACCATGTGGTTGCTGGGAATTGAACTCAGGACCTTTGGAAGAGCAGGCAATGCTCTTAACCACTGAGCCATCTCTCCAGCCCTCTGTGTCTTTTTTTTTTTAAGAAAAAAATCCTCCAAAACTAATTTGTATGGTTCAAATATTCTTAGAAGCGTCATCTTATCCTGGAGTATGGTCGGCTTTATTAGGGGACACATTCTCCTCTCCCAACTGATACACCATTGATAACTAGACTCCTGACTAAGGGTGAGTTTGTGAGCCCAACTCCCCTCTCCATGCTGAGAAATTGGTATGGCTTTGGCTGCACAGGCTTTGTACATGCGCTCATATGTGTGGCTGACATGCCCAGAAAATGTTTCCTGTGGTCCTCCACCACCTCTGGCTCTCACAGTCTTCCCACTCCTTCTTCTGTAATGATCCCTAAATATGGGAAGGAGATAGCCTGTATATGTTCCCTTTAAGGCTGAGCATTCCGCAGGCTTTTATTCTCTCCACTTTAACAAGTTGTGGGACTCTGTTAATCACCTTCTATTGCACATAAAAGCTTCTTAGATGCAGTTTGAGAAATGTTTTCATCTCCTTTTACAGGCCATTGTCTTTGGAGAGTAATAACTATGCATATTTGTATGCATGTGTGATAAAGAGTAACAAACCTGAATGGCTATATCCTAGTACATTTCTAAAACAACAGTGTCAGGTACCACACCATATATTTACATGCATTCATTCTAATCTCATGCTAGTCATGCAGACTGGTCCTGTTTTATGATAAGCAAATCAGGGCCCAGAAAATCTCATTAATCTTTTCTCCATTGCTGGGTAGCAAGGAAGCTGATTCAAATCTAAAAAGTTTTGCTCCAAAGCTCAAGAAATTGTATATGCTGGGTGGGGTTGGGGAGGGTGAATTCAGATTAATTCCACTTAGATATCTGCAATCTAAATTTCAATGTTTCATTCACAAGAACAAAATTGCAACTAGGCACAAAAAAAAAAAAACCTCAACGTCAGTTTTGTGACTTAAGAGCACAAAACTCATAAAATTCCTTAATAGGATCTTTATTTTAGGATTAATCTTTTACTCTTGATGTCAGTTAACGTAACAAAGTAATTTTAAGGCACATTTCTTTCACTGGACATTGAAGAGGTGATAACAATAGCCACAATGAGGATTTTAAGAAATTGGTACTGAGACCAGCTTTGGGAAGTTGCAGCATGCAGAAAAACTTTCCAGGTTGTTCTGAAAAACCTAACAATGTTGAGAACATTCTTATACAATATAAAGCACTTTCAGTATGAAAGGTTGGGCACTGATCAGCTTTTGGCACATAAAGCACAAGTTTTTAAAAGGCTAAAGTAAAATGAGAAATTTAGGGGCCAGAAAGCTTTTCATTGAATACTAGTTTTCTAGCACTCTGAAAAAATTATCACCACTAAAATATGTTACACAATATTGTAACATATTGGGGAAATGGAAATTTTTAGTGTTCTCTAAGGTTCCATTCAAGTAGGCAGAGACCTGAGGTTCACATTATTTATGAACTCATAAGCTGTAGGGGTGTAGGTTATGTGACAAATGTCTCTACTCTCATTAAATATATTCTCTACCACAGATTAAACACATATATAAATATAAACATTAAGCATACATGAACTATATATCATATACATTCATAAGGTGGAAAATACTGACATAACACACATAGTTACAATTTCAACTGAAGAATTAGCAAGGAATGGTTCTTGAGGCTTGAGTCATAAATACTACCTGCATGGTAAATATGAGAAAGCAAATGAATGCTGTCAATGCGGGATAAAGTCTCCACTGAAAAGAAGTGGGATATGGAAGAATTTCTCGCTCAAGAGGTTCTTAACACACAGACGGTGGAAGCCTTTGTTAATCTTACTAATGGTATAGTGTACAAAGGAGTCAGAGGAGTCATTGCATAATGGTTATATCACTGCTAAAGGATGAGTCTTCTGATAGCATATGACAGAATCCTGACAGTCAAAAAAATCAAAAGCCCTTGACCTAAACCATATTAAAGTTAAACATTTATTTATATATGGGAAACAGTCTGAAAGCGGTTAAGCAAAAGTAAAAAATTTCTGAAACAATTGAGCACCTTCCATCCTTTGTCATACATGCACTGGAGGAGAAAAACATGAGGACTAAAAAGCATTCAGAAAAACAAAATATCACTGGAGAGGTAAATAATGTTTGGAAATAACATGAAGCAAACACATAATCAAAAAGTTTTTTAAATTCATAAGTGATTTCATAGATGTTTCAGTAAATTGAGTTACATATAATTAGAACTGTTAAACATTACTAAATAAACATTGAAATAAAATCATCTTTTCAGTGTGCAACTTATGGGTATGTGACAATATTTATGGTTTTGTTTATCTTGATACTTGTCTAAAATAATTTCAAGTTGCCCTATATGAAGCAAATGGCATCCATGCCATACTTTAGACTCTAAAGCAGTGGTTCTCAACATTCCTAATGCCCTTTATTATAGTTCTGCATGTTGTGGTGACACCAACCATATCATTATTTTCATTGTTACTTCATAACTGTAATTTTGCTACTGTTATGAATTGTAATGTAAATATCTCTTTTTTCATATTCTTTTATTTTTTTTATTCAAAAAACTTTACATTTCCTCCCCTTCTCCCAGTCCCCTCCTGCTCCCTCCTACCCCTCCTCCCTTCCCTTGCTTCCTTAAAAGAGGGCATGGTACCCTGCCCTGTGGGAAGTCCAAGGCCCTCCCCCCTCCATCCCGGCCTAGGAAGGTGTGCATCCAAATCGACTAGGTTCCCAAAAAGATAATACATGCAGAAGAGATAGGTCCTAGTGTCATTGTTGATGGCTTCTCAGTCTGCCCCACAAACCGGACTCTCTGAATATCTCTGTTTTCCAGTGGTCTCAGGCGACCCCTGTGAGAGGGTTTTTCAATCCCCCAAGAGGTCCTGACCCTGTGTTGAGAACCACTGCTCTAACTTTTAAAGGCTTGACTGTAAATGGTCACAGGAACATCGAGGCTAGTCTTCCTTTAGTGGCAGGCAGTTGCAGCTTTGCAGGGAGGATTATTCACATGGAGAGGGGGTCAGCTCAAATGGTCAGACTTCACTTCTCTTCTGAGTATTTTAAAGGCTTATATGGTATGCACTGTGTGCCAGGAACTGCTTAAAGTCCTTTTCAAATATAAGCCTCTGAGTCGCATAGCAACCAGATGAGGGGAGTACCAGTGTCACATTCATCCCACAGATCAGAAAGCTTAGGTACAGGGAGGGTCAGTACCTTCTCCCCACTAACAAGCTGAGGAGCCAGGATTCAGATCCAAACAGAGTCCATGCCTCTAGCTGCTCGTCTGCACTGTCTCCTGCTTTCATTTTGTCCCTTAGTTTGTTTGTTTTATTCTATGGAAAAGTATGTTTTGTTAATAAATATATTTTAAAACTTATAATGGACACACAATAACTGTACATGTTTACAGTACACATCAGATATTTCAGTAGATGTATACAATGCGTAGTGATCAAGTCAGGGACACTGGTATATCCACTGCTAGAAACCATTATAATTCCTTGGTTGTTGATATTACATATCTTCTCTACTCGTCATTTTGAAACACATAATGAGTTACAGTCAACTACAACTAGCTTGCAGTACTACTGTAGAAGTCACTATCAGTGTTCTGTGCCAACTGCACACTGACTAATCATTTCTCCATTGCTTCCATCTCTCCATTCTCCCCAGCCTTGGGTAATAGATATTCTACTCTCTAATCTTCCAGATCGGTTTTTCCACCCCCTGTGATCTCTCCTCTTGAATGGTCCAACCACTTCCCCAAAGAACTGCCATGACATTGTGCTTTTCAGCCACCTCTCACCCACCACCACCACCACCACCACTACCCCTGTGATACAGGCAGAATTATATTATTTCATACAAGTATTTACATAACTCTGGAAAACAATCAAAAGCAGAGCTCTGATTCTCACAAAGGCTCAATCTGGTAGGATTCACTTACATGTCGGATTATCTGCAAACGTGTATAAGGATGTTTTCTGACATCACATGACAGGGATGCTGACAGAGATGTGCAGTCAGCAGAGGTTCCCTTCACAGTGACACTAAGCAGGAGCTCTAAAGTCAGTGACTGGGTCAGGAAGTGCAGGACATAGACACCACACTCCCTCACAGCAACCACACCTAGCAATGTAAAATTAGGGGGACAACTAGCTCTGAGCTGTGTCCCAGAGACTTACCAACTTGGGCATGTGTGATCCAGAAACCATGACCCAGATAAACATTTTAGGATCAGGTACTGAGGGCAAAATCAGGCCCATATGAGGGCAAGAAGACAGTTCCAACCCTCCCGATTTCTGCCTCCCCTAGTCAGAAATTATGAATGGTGCTGTCTCCTAAAGAGGTATTTCTTGTGAAACCTTAATTCTTTAAGCTGTTACGCTCTCATTAACAGCTTCCATGGGCCTCATCTGGTCAAAATAGCTTAGTGTACATTAGCCTGCACTATATTCCCAGGATCCAGGATGGCACACAATCCTTTCTACCCTCTCTGGTATTTGAAGTGGTCTTTGCTTGGCCCCTTTGTGCTTTCTAAACACAGTGATGAAACATGAAGCCCAGCAGAGTCCACAAGAAAACCAGAAGTTTGAACCACTCTGAAGAGAGCACAGAGGCTACTTCCTGCTGTCTGCATGCCTCGCTCCTATTAATATATTTCCCCATAGCGAGGGTTCTGGTTTTTAATAACAGCACCACACTGCTGACTCATAATCACCATATGGTCCTCTTGGACCTAGGTCTCTCTGTCTGCTGTACTTGTGCCTGCCTAGCTAGTCTTTTCTTAAGCATTTATCCGTGCAATGATTTGGATGTTTTCATGCCTGAGAGAAGCTTGGATCAGCCTTATTGATCTTGACTTTGACTTCAGCAAATTCCTGCCCTGGGTTATTCCATTCCTGAGTACACAACCCTTGTTTCCATACTCAGAAGGCTTCACCTGCCTCGCTACAAAAGTCTTTTAATTGATTTCTCTGCCACCACCTTTTCCAATTATGATCCGGGCCTGGCACAGTCATGTGTCATGCTTCAGACATTACTGAACATTAATTAGACAGCTTCTCCTCGAATAGATATGAAAGCAGAACCTGCCAGTTAGCATCCCTGTGAAATGTGCCCCCAGCTTTCTTCCCATTGACTCTGGTCTCACTTGTTCTCAGATCTACCACATACATTCACTCATTCCTTAACTCTATCCACTGCAATGTGACCATGGACTTCCCACTTTCTGCTTTCTAAGTCAAACTAGATTGTAATATATAATTTTGCCGTTTTTAGTGTTCCCGTTCTCTGTACACAACACCTCCTCATTCCTTATTCTTCCATCAGTCTAGTACCACTATTGCCATCCACCAATTCTTCAATAATTCTAAAAGTAATTAAATGTATGTATCTGTTATAATGAAGATTGTCTTGTTTAACTTCTCAAAGGGATGGGGAAATAAGGAGAAAATTATAATAGCTGTAGATCATAAAATTGGAGGAAGTTTAATATTCTGCTGTCAAAGACACCTACCCCGACAGACAGATGCTCTTCAACTTACAATTGGGTGGAAAGCACATAAGCCCAGCATGAACTGAAAATTTTGTAAGTGCAAAATGCACAGTGGCTGTGCAAGCCTGCTGAAAATTCTAGCTCTACAATGTACACCACTGTAGTAGATCATGCATGTATTTTTGCTATTCCTTTGTCCTACCCAGAGTTTAAAGTGTGTCGTATACAATTCACAGCTGAAGGCAAAAATCCCAAATTCTAAATTCTAACTAAGGTTACTACTGAAAGCCTGAAATCACCTATTTGTTCAATTGAAGACATAGTCAGCTGAGTTATTTGAAGTTGAAGCTGGCAGGTTCTCCTACAGCTACATTCTGACAAGGCACTATCCAGTCATTTTTACTAACTGTACATACATTGTACATTGTCTCTATGGTATCCATTTCACAAAAAAACATCAGGTCCATAATTTTATATGAGAATCCTTGACTCAAAGATGTTTGAATTTATATTTTCTTACTTGCTTTTTATAAATAACCTTGATTACTTTTCATGGTCATGGTGATATCCCTTTCCTATAAAAAGTAAAAATGAAAATATTTATTTTTTAAAAGGTTTAATCAATTCATGCATATGTAAATTAATGCTAGATTTTATATTTGGAGAATAAGCCAAAAACATAGTTCAAGACGGACTGCTGGTATTCAAGATATATACACACATTCCTTCCATGTGAGTAGAGCAAACAGACACAGTAAGCAAATCAATAAACGTACGTTAAGCAAAATTATTATGTTTTTGTCAGCCTTAAGTGTAACTGACATGGAGAGTATTTCTGGTATAGAGGTAAAACAGTAGTAAAGGAGTATTCATAAAACAATCTCACACCAGTCTGGAATTATGATTAATAAAAGGGTTATTTATTTAAAGGGAAAAACTTACAGATCACTGTCCTAGACAATAGCCCTCCTGCACAATCAGGAAAAGAATCTGGTAGCCGGAAGTGGACAAGATACCACGCCCAAGTGGGTTGGTATCTTAAAGGCTATTGGCTGAAGGAGCAGAAAGAGCTCCGGCAGCACAGTAGTTCTGACAGTTACTGAGGTCTGCTTTCCTGTGGCATGGGTAGCAGATGTCCTTTGCTGCTGGCGGACCTTCAACCTTAGGGAGAATGAGAACTGAATATAAACACTGATATGGCCCAGAAGATAGACACACCTTCCTTCCAGGAAGCCAGAGAGTTGGACTTTTCTAAGGTCAGATGAATAATTGTTTTCATTAATACCAAAAACTAAAAAGTAATAAAATAAAATGCACCCAAGGTTTTGGGAGATGGCTGTTATAAAATGCTTATCCTACAATCATGGAGACCTAAGTCTCAGCCCTAAAACACACATTTTTTAAAAGATACATGAATGGTGTTGCCCATTTGTAATCTCAGTGCTGGAAAAATGGAGACAAGATGGATCCCTGCCTCATAGGACAGTCAGAGTTAGATTACTTGGTGAACTGTAGACCACTGAGAAATGCTATCTCAAAAAGAAAGGGGGAGATTAATAAACAGTTTCTGAAGAATGAATCCTGAATTCTGAGTTTGTCCTCTAACCTGCAAAACTCTCTCTTTCTCTTTCTCCCTCTTTCTCTCTCTCAATGTTATATCAAAATAGTATATAGGATGTAAGTGCACAGCATCAAGCATTTAGAGGGCAGCACAGATCATGGGATGAGTCTTCTTGCAGAGGATAGCAGAAATATCAGAGAAACATCAAAGGGCTAAACAGGTTTATCCATCATTGGTTCAAAGGCTCAACCTTTCTAGAAATGGTGATCATTGCACAGTAAGGAGAACTGGCGGGTAGGTTACTGTAAATTACCCAACTAAGAACATCCATCAACAGAAACACTTTCAGTGTGGTTGGTTAAGCCCACTACCTGTTCATGAAAAGAGGAGAGACTGAAAGAGAGGATATCCAGCTCAGCCAACAGTAACAACAGGAAATGAGCACTCAGCCTCAAAGACCACAGAGAAAACTGAAAGGCCTGGGGTCACAGAGGTACCTTACGACTAAGTTCTACACCATGACAGGAAGGATAGAGATGAGTGGATGAGCACGCCCCCCAAACTTATGCAAGGCATCCTTTGAGAGGCTAGGGATGTATATACACTTAATAATTCATAAAATGTTTCTCTCATGGTTATTCATGTTGAAAATTATTAAATCAAAATATATCTGTCAGAATTTTACCGTATTAAAATGGGATTCTAGGAGCTGGAGAGATGCCTCGGAGGTTGGTTAAAGAGCACTTGCTGAGTTTCTTTCCCAACACTCATGACAGGCAGCTCAAAACTTAATAGCTTCATGTCAGACACCCTTCACTGACCTCTATTGGCACCACACCATACACACACACACACACACACACACACACACACACACACACACACACACACGCACGCACATACAAAGTAAATCTTTCTAAAAATAGGATTAGAAGATCAACAATATCTGGGTCTTCTTGTCCTTCAGAAGCACGTGAAGCAGTGTGGCCTTTGGGACAATGAGATGAGCTAGACCCATATTTTCAACTCCTCTGATACTGGCATCCATGGCTTACCTGACTTCTTTCATCACTCGGTCTTGACAAACTACTCAAAGCCCAATTGCTGAGGAAAGCAGGCCTGGTAAGTAGAATGCACACATTGTTTTCTTTGGATCTCTTTGACTTTTTGACCATACCTCTTAGCAGATATTGCTTGGAGCCTTGGACCATGCTAGTGAGCTCATTGTAAAGGTCTCTCCACAGAAAGTTACTACCTATATAGCTCTGCACAGTCCAAAACCAAAGTCCTTGAGAGTAGTTCTTTTCCCTCTAACATTAGTTATATTTTATGGCTAGCCAGCTTTAATCATGGTAATTGGGTTGACCTGTTCTCATCTCTTCCAGAAAAAGCCTGGAGGACACCAGAAATAAAATTTAACTGTGGTCAGTTTCTATAATTCTTTATGTAAAAGATACATTACCTCCTTTTTTTCTCTTCTTTTTCCCTCCATCCATAAAAACTCAGACTCAGCTAAATTTTATTTTGGGTAATTGTGTTTTTAAACAATTTATTTTATTTTTATTTGTGTTTTTAATATTTATTTTATTTTAATTTGTGTTTTTGTGATAACAGACTTCTGTGTCAGTGTCTGCAGAGGACAGAGGTATCAAATTCTTATGGAGCAGAAGCTAAATGCAGTTGTAACTCTTGTCCTCTACAGAAGTAATATGTACATTTAACTGCTGAACCATCTCTTCAGACTGGAACAGTGATCTTTTTAAAACTGTACATTCATAAGCTTATCTAATGGCATATTCAATGAGCATCCAGATGACCTGAGCTTCATCCCTGGTACCCACATCTAAGCTTCATCCCAGCACCCATGTCTGAGCTCCATCTCTGGTATCCATGTAGTTGTCCTTTGACTTCCACAAGCATGTCATGGCAAGAGTGCACACACAAACACACACATGCACACACAGACATGCATATATATGTAATTTTAAAACTAGTAGCTACGGAGATGGCTCAGCAGTTAAAATCATGCACTGTTCTTACATAGAACCTGGGTTGAATTCCCAACACCCACACGGCAGCTCAAAACTATGTGTAACTCTTGTTCCCAGAGATCTGATAGCCTCTTAGGACCTTTGTGGTTCCTGCATGTCCCCCAAAACAAAGCAGGGTTTCCTCAGGTGAATCCTGCCAGCTGCTCTTATCCCTGCAATGTCCTGCATGAGAGAGCTGACTGATAAACTCTTTCTGTCCAAAGGGAAATGTCTGGGTGGATAAAGTTTAAATGTGGCTTGATTATGTTCTACTGTTTGTTTAGAGATATGTTTGTTTATTTGCCTGTTTAATGGCAGAAACTTTCAAACACTACTTGAGGGAGGAAATGAGCACATTTTCCAAGTTTACTAGTATATTGGACTTGCTTGGATGGAATATAGCTCAGAACTGGCACCCCACAGAGCACTCCAGCATGCTCCCAAAGGCTGATGAATCCACCAAAAACATACACCATTATTAAGGCTTTAATTAGATTAGGTGCAGCTTGTCTCTCAGAACATATACCACAACTGGTTAAAGTTTTAATCTTTCGTACATGTACTCAGGTTAATTAAATATAGCCTTATGACTCAAGAAACACTGTGTAAGACACTGTAAAAACTCATGAAGACATGCAAGTTTTCTTTCAGTCTGAAGTAATAGTTGTACTGGACATGTGGCTTGTTGGCAGACTATGACGTGTGAGACCCCGAGTTCATTCTTACCTCTGTTAGACTCCTCACATTCCCTAAGCTCAATAAATAATTGGCATGGTACCCTTCCAGATGCTGGCAAATTACTATTTTAAAACACACCAATATGCCTATAAGCTTCCAGTCATTCATATATTAGAGATGCTACTGCATTAAAATTGAGTATACTGACTGAATTACTTATATATTTATTTGCTCCGGTCTAAATTCTGTGATATTTATTTCTGTGATAGTAGTATATATAAGTACACTTTTATATTTTACTATAGATAAGTATTACATAATGTAGATGTATATAATTTTATAAGGGTTATAAGATGAAGAAAGCTCATCCATGTATTTAATTCATTCATAGCCAAGAATGTAGGATGTTAAATTGGGATACTGTTAGGACAATAAGCAGTAAGGTAAAGTATGAGAGAAATGAGGTACAAAGAAAGGAGAACAGAGGTAGGAGGAGAGTGGGCATGAATACTGAAATTGATCAGGTGGACCTTCATCAAGCAAGGCATTGATGGACGCAAACATCATGCACAGTATTCTACACTGACAGCAGAAAAGATGCCAATGAAGGTGAGCAAGAGAGAAGTCTTTAGAATAATTGTGCCAACCTGTCAGAAATATGGCTCTCCTAGGAGACTATATTTCTTTGGAATATGACCTCGTACCTAAAACACTAGAGACCTGCCTGCCCTGTAAAGAACTTAAACTTAGTTTAGTACCCACAGAAGGATACTGAACATTTTCTTTAAAGAATGGAAACAATGAAAATCAACCAATTTAATCTTATGCAGGTACATGAAGATAAAATCATTACCTGTGAATAGAGAGGTGGGAAGAAGATAAAGAGAAAAGGGAGAGAAAGAAATAGGGGAGAAAGTAGGAAACCAGAGAAAAGGGTAGAGGAGAAGGAGTGAGACATCACAGAATAATTTCAGAATTAATATATGACCTAGAAGTCTGGATCACTTCGAATATGCCATCAAAAGGCAGCAAGAAAAAGTTTAGAAAGTTCATACATCAAAAAAAGGAAATGACAACAGAAGGAAAAATCAACTAGTCAACCAAAGAAGCAGGAACAAAGTTTAAAAGCATTGATGCATTCATATACTTTTCTTGAAAATTTCATTGCATCCCAGTGGTCCTGCTGAAAAGTAACACACAGCTTATGTACATTTGGGCTTTAAGCTAGATGGAAACAAAACAGGCACATACTCCTTCCAGGTCTCCTGATCTCTCTAGGGGTAGAAAATTCCAGCAAAGTCCATCTGCATCTGAAGGTTGTTCCTTCAGTTCCTGCAGGTATAATGGTGCCAGTCCCCCTATGTTTTATTTCCTATGATGTAGCAGGATGTTAATTTACCCATGAACCCTCTCAGAAAAGTGGACAAGCTCTACACCTTAAGCATATCACAATGGGGTCGCAGAATTGTTGGCCATGAAAGAACAGTTTGCAGAAGTAAGGGAGTGCAACAGGTTCCAGAAAAAAAAAAAAAACACTTTAAAATAGCATCATTTATTTAGAGGGTTTACTTTTGAAATATCAACAAACGTAATTTTAGCTATTCACTTCATTGCAAGTCTAATAACCCTCCAGTGTGCATGCTTAGGACTCAATACTTACCTACTTTGCCTAACTCAGACCTGAGGCTCCCATTCTTGTAGACCCTGCTGTGTGTTATTGCAGGCATAAAACTAGTATTCAAGGAAAGTGTCTCTGTTGCTATGGAAATATCATTTAATTTCCTAATTAGTAGGTATATAAATGCAAAGCCACAGCTTTTGATTATTTCTGAAGTTTGGTGACCAACTCTATTGTTTGTGTCTAATGACAAGCCCCTCCTCCCAACACTTTCAGTACTTTTATTCAGAGTAAGAATTAAGAGATTAACCTGCCTTGCATTTAAATGCTCTTAACTGGATTTATTTTATAAGAGAGAATTGTGGAAAAACCAAGGAACATGTACACTCATTTATTATGCTCAAGAAAGTCATGAAATCTATCTATACACTGTTGATCAAAAACTATAGGTAGGTTTTCTTTAACTCACGCCTTCTCTCATCTTGATAAATGATAAAAGGTTTTAATCAGTATATAATTGGATTTCTGCACTTCAGCTTTATCTAAATAAGATATAACTGGCACGGTTATTACTCTCTTTATTTTGTCTTGTGTGATCTGCGCCCATGTGTTGAAGGATAGACAGCCAGCTGGGGTACTGTTGGGAAGTGATAGAAATCCTGGCAGCAGAGCCCAGCTGAAGGAAGTTATGTCATTGTGAGCTGCTATTGGAGTTTATACTGGGACCCAAATGCACCTCTTCCTTTCCTTCTTCCCCTCCTTCTCTTCTTCCTTCTCTTTTCTCCCCAGCTTCAATCTCACTACATTAACTAAAGATAAAGACAGTTTTAACTTTTCTCCTGCCTCCATCTCACTAGTCTTGTGATTACATGCATAAACCATCCCATCCAGTTTATGTGATGCCCAAGGAGCAAACCCAGGGTTTTGTGCACAATAGGAAAGCAATGTACCAACCGAATTAAATCCTCAGAACTTCTCTTTCTGTTTTGTTTGTGTTTTACATTCAGGCCACCATAAGGGGAAAGGGCATAGTGTATAAAGGTAAATTAACTCACCATGGACTCCCTGTATTGAGTATTTTCCTTTCTAAACTATTACTCTACATAAAGAAAAACAAACTATTCTCCCCATGCCTTGCCTGTTAGCATGCACACCTACCAATTCATTTAAAATGTCTAACTTCTAGCTGCTCCCTTTTCAGTTTCTCTTCAGCTCAGTACTGCAGAGTTCCGAGCTAAGCACCAGGTTGAAGTAATTGTGGAAAATGTCCTCACAAGTCCAGTAGTCTCTTCCCTAGCCTCTAAAGCAGAGGACTTCCTTCCCTTACAGAAATATAGGAATGTGGGAACTGGTTCTTCATGACTTAAAAGTTGAGGAAACTAAGCACTCAAAAGGACACGCACCTTCCCTTCTCACATCTCACAGGGTCAGTGGACACCAGAACCAGTTTAATAGGGACAGATGTTTTCTCTTTTTTTAAAGATTTATTTTAATTTGTGTATACATGTCTGCCGGTGGGTGCAGGTGCTTTGGAGGCCAGGAGAGGGCACCAGATCTTTTTAGCTGGAGACAAAGGGATTTTAAGTAGCTCTATTTGAGCACTGGAAACCAAAACCAGGTTCTTTGCAAGCACAGCAGCACTTTCTTAACCACACCTCTCATATGTTTCCTCGACTTTGATAAACTATTCCTGAGAGTCTTTTGGACAGCATTAGTAAAGGATCAATGTTTTCTTGGGACATAGGTGATAAGCTGCTCACATGAGATAAGGATTTCGGTGTTCTCTTTCACTGACAATATATTCTTCACAGAATATCAAACCCACAAGGGCTAAACTTCAGCTTAGCAGGCTCCATTTTTAAAATGTTCCTCACAAGAGTAATTAGTTCATGTAGTAAGACGGCAATCAGAAGCCAGCAGGAAGAAACAAAAAGCCCACCCTCCTACCAGAGAAAAGTCTCCTAAGGAGATCAGAAATTGTGGGAGCAAGTTTTGAGTACTGATCTGCCCACTAGCAAGAGTTGCTCCCAGTTCCATGACCCACAACTTCAGCAACCCTCATTCTGCAGTCTCCGTGCTTCTGCCTTCAGCATCTCCTTTGGTATGTTTACCCCTTCAGTGCCCACTTTAGATGGCAAAACTGAGAAACTTCAAAAAAAAAAAAACAAGCAAAGAACAGGCTCTGAGCATGATCTAACTCTCTGAGTTTCCTTATTTCGGTTGTTCTAAACGAATATCCAAGCCAAGAACTTAAAGAATAGAATTTCTCTTTGGCAAGCATTTTTGTCTTCATTGCTGACACCCTAGACATCAATGACAAATATCCATACAGAGTTCATTTTATTTCCTATCTTCTCATCTTTTTTCAGTTATTTTTTTTTATATCTCAAAGCAGTAGAGTGGGCATTTCTGATGAGCAGAGCCATGCTCCTCAAAAAGCTCTATGCCATCCTCAGGAACCTTCATCTATTTCCACGATCCTAATTAACACCCCTGTTTTTGATCCAATATTTCAACTTTGAATGCTAGCAACAGAGAAATCCAGACCCTACTCACAAATGTCTAATGGAGAATTGTTCAGGAAATGCTGCCGGCTCTTAAAATTCAGCATCATCAAAACCACACACCAGCTTTCTCCCCAGTCTGTTTCACACAGGAGGACATGTGATAGAATTCAGCTGCCTTTGTTCTATATCTCTTACATCTTCATGGTCCCAAAGCTCTCTCTTTTATTCAAGCACAGCTGTTTTAATCTGTGCATTCTGCCTCCTTAACAGTGCCCCTCAAAAGCTCTTGTAATTGTATTATTTCACTGGCCCTCAAATTTATAGTGACAATTATACTTGACTGCTTTCTCCTCACATTGCAATGTGATTTTCCAGGTTGTCCTTGTTGGAAACTTTTACACTCTCTTAAAACTCTCACTCAGATGTGAATATTCTATTATTTGTTTAATTATATTTGATTTTAAGCACTCTGTTACTGCTGTTAATAATTCTGCCTAGGACTCTGGTCATGTTTGGAATCTTCAGTATTTGTGGGTCAGCACTTCCTATTATTCACTCTTAGATACACTAAGGATCAAAATGCTGACTAATTCATCTTGGTAATGCAGGTTACCTTTTCCAAGAAAGTCAATAAGGAAATATCTTAGCCACACCATGTGTAAGCGTGAATAAAATGATTAAATACTATTTTCAAAGTGAAGTATTTACTTTGATAATTATAATGAACAAAGGGCAACTGGCTGGTTCTATCCCATGTACTAAACTGAAGAATAGAATACTTCAGTGCCCACTTTAGATGGCAAAACTGAGAAACCTCAAAAAAAAAAAACAACAGAATATCAAACCCACAAGGGCTAAACTTCAGCTTAGCAGGCTCCATTTTTAAAATGTTCCTCACAAGAGTAATTCACAATAGAATACTACTCAGTTGCTAAGAGGAATGGAATCATGAAACTTGCAGATAAATAGGTAGAGGGTGGAGCAACAGTCATCTTGACTGAGGTAAACCAGATCAAAAAGAAAAGCCTTTCATGATTTTTCTTATCTGTTATCATGTTATCTCTTACCTAAAGACCTTCTGAACAGTCAGAAGGAAGCTGTCTTAGTTAGGGTTTCTATTGCTGTGATGAGACACTGTGACCATGGCAACTCTTATAAAGAAAACATTTAATTGGGGTGGCTTACAGTTTCAGAGGTTTAGTCCATTATCATCATGGTGAGACATGATGGCATACAGGCAGACATGGTACTAGAAAAGGACTACATCTCAATCCACAAGGTAACAGGCAGTGTACTGTCTACCACACTAAGCATAGATGAGCAAAGGAGACCTCAAAGTCCACCCCTCAGGACATACTTCCTCCAACAAGCCCACATCTCCTCCAACAAAGTCACACATCCTAATTGTTACTCCCTTTGGGGGCCATTTTCTTGCAAACCTCCACATTTCACTTCTTGGCCCCCAAACTCTCATGGCCATATCATAATGCAAAACACATTCAGTCCAACTTCAAAAGTCCCCATAGTCGATAACAGTCTCAAACTTATTTAAAAGTTTAAATTCAAGTCTCTTCTGAGATTCAATACTATTGTACACACACACACACACACACACATTTTATCATATAATGGATGGGTGAGGGAAAAATAATGTTCCAGTCAGATATCATACGTCATGAAATTAAAGGCTTTGAAAAAAAAGGGTTTAAATATATAACAGAACTTAATTTGCATTTTTAATAAAACTAAAAATAAGCACTTGATTTGTTTTCTTTCATTTTGAGAAATAAATTATCTGTAATAATGTCACAGATTCTAATTGTATAATTTAGGGATGTTTGAGGTATACATATATGAAGAGTATGTGCAACCATCACTGATTCCATCATCATACATAAAAAAAAATCACCTTCTCTGGCACCAGTCCCTTCTCTTCCCCTCCTCCAATCCTTGGCACTGGTTTGTCTAGCTTCCATCCACATAGATTTGATAATTCTGTATGTTTTATAAAAATATAGCATCTTGCGCCTGTTTCTTTTCATTTAACATAATAATTTTAGCCTCTTTAACTTATCAGTTAATAGTCATATTGATGGCTGAATATTCTCTCACTGAACAAATGGATCATATTCTAGTCACTTTTTCATTGACAGCCATCAGCTCTTTCCACTTCTTCGCTATGGCGAATGATGTTGTTATAACATGAAAGCACAGGGTTCCTGTGAACATTCATCTTTACACCTCTTAAGGATATACTAGTGAGTAGAAATCTTAGGTCATAAAATAACTTCAAACTTAAAATCCGGGGGAACTGCCAGCTGTTTACACTGCGATTACACTGTGTCACATTTGGCTTCAGTTCCTCTACAGCTCACTAGCATCTGCTTCTGAAGCTTTTTGTTCTGAGGCTGTCTAGTGACTGCATACAGGTATTTCATTCAGCTTTTGATTAGTACTCACCCAACGATTAGTGGTATTTACATCTCTTAATGTGATTATTTGGTGGATGTCCTCTGTAGAAGGCATTACAATCTATATTACAATCATGGTCTTATTTTTGTTCAGGTATTTTATTATTATAAAACTTTTTAAATATTGAAAGAACTGTTTCTATTTGCATGGTTTGTACATATTTTGTTCAGTTTTCCAGTTTTCTTGATGATGGCTTTGATGTACTAAACATTTTAACCTGTTATTCTCTGTTCTTTTTCTTGTTTGTTTGTTTTGTTTTGTTCTTTCAGCTTGGGCATTACAGCTAAGAATGCACTGCTTATTCAAGATTGATACCAATACTTTCTTTGAAATGTATTAGATTTAGCTACTACTTTTGGGAATGAGATGTATTTAAAGTTAATTTTGTAAGTGAGGTGAAGCAAATGGTCCAAACTCATTCCTTTTCAGGTATACATTCATTGCCCCATTTATTCCAATGAATTTTCTTTTTTGTTACATATATTTACATAAAGTGTGTATTTAAACGTGTATCATAGCACACATATGGAGGTCAGAGTGTAATTTATTGAAATTGGTTTTCTTCTCCTACCACAGGAGTTTGGGGGTTCGACTCCAATTATCAGAATCACAAGGGCCTTTATCTGCTGAGTCACATTGCCCCACCCCTCAAAGACTATCCTCTTGATCATTGAATTAACTTGTCACCCATGTTGAAACATAAATTGACTTAAATATATGGGTTTGTTTGTGAATGTTCATTTTTACTCTGAGGATCTCTATGCCTATTCTTACTCTACAGTCACATAGTCTTAATCACAACAGTTCCGCAATCAGCTTGAGAACTGGTATGTGTGTATCTTGCAATTTTGTTCTTTTTTTAAGATTTGTTTTGACTATACTCATCCAACAAATGAATTATAGGGAGAATTTAACAATTTCTTTTTTTAACTAGTAATTAGAAAGCAGTGGCATTGACTCTGAGGATCAATTTGTCTCCTCAATCATGTTTCTTTTTCTGCCTGTAAATATTAATGCATTTCCATTTATTTAGGTTTTTGTTAACTTCTTTAAATAATATTTTGTAGTTGATAATATGAAAAGACTTCTACAACTTTACATTATTAAATATTTTTTTCTTTATCAAGGAAACAAGTCACAAGAAATAAAATCTACTCTGGTAGCCTTCTACCTAACACAGTGCTTAATAATGACACATGCCTATAATTTTGATATGAGGCATGTTTAACACATATTCAACACAAATGCATATTTCACATGCTAACCTATCTTAACGGATAATAATTCACAACCTATCAAGAGCTATAGTGAAAAGTAACAGACCTGGATTTAAGTGGTCAGCTACTCATCGAAGCAACAGCACAAAAAACTTGTCTGTTCAAAGCCACCCAGAGATCAAGAAAGTTCCATCAGATAAATAGCTCCATATCAAATTATTAGAACAATCAAAACCAGAAATTTTCTATAGGCTGTAAAATTTATTCATAATTATAGTGTATTATTTTAATCCATCCTTATTGCTATAATTATTTACAGAAAGATAGAACAAATGAAATTTTTTAAACTATAGTGATCCAGTACCCATAAAGATATGTGGTTACATGAACTGTGACTTGACCCATGTACTTATTTCACATTCACATTCAATATTCTACAAAGAAAACTGCTTGTTTTTAAACTAAAAATGAGATCTAATTACAGTATTTGACTTAAGGGGTCTTAACAGGAATGGCTTCACTAAGAATAAATATTGTCCCAGTTAAGCTTTCTATTATTTTGATGAAACATTGTGATCAAAAGAAATTTGGTAAGGAAAGAGTTTATTTGGTTACATTTCCATATACCCTTTCATCATAAAAAAATAAAAATAAAAAAGAAGTTAGGACAAGAACACACAGAAGGAAATTGTAGGCAGAGCTGATGCAGAGGCCATAAAGCAGTGATTGCTGCTTTTGCTTACTCCTTATGGATTGCTCAATCTGCTTTCCTATAGAACTCAGGACCGTCATTCTAGGGAAGGCACCATCCACATGGGTTGGGCCCTCCTATATCAATTGCTAACAAAATTCCCTAGAGTTTTGCCTGCAGCCCATGGAGGTATTTTTTTAATCCCTCCACTCAAATGACTTTAGCTTGTCTCACTGACATAAAACAAGCTAGCACAAATATGTACTAGAAATGTAGTTGAGTGTCCCAAGTTTGACCATTATAGAGGGAGAAAGCAGAAGGGGAGGAATAAAATAAGAAAATGTTTTATATATATATATATATATATATATATATATATATATATATATATATATATATATATATATATATATGCATAAAACCTAAACCAGATAAATAATTAAATTTCAAAGCAATGAATCCCTTTTGTCAATTTGCATAATCAGTGAAAGTTTTTTATTTAATATAATTATTTTGGGGCTGGAGAGATGTGTCAGTGATTAAGAGCACTAACTGCTTTTACAGAGGACTTACACTTGGTTCCCAGCACTCATATCTGATGCTTCAAACTGTCAATAACTCCAGCTCCAGGGGATCCAAAGCCTATTCTTCCCTCTGTGGGTACCTGACTCACATGCACAGAACCACACATCATACACACATATACATATAATTAAAATAAATCAAAAAATTTCATGCTAGAAAATTATAGGAATAATACAAAGTTAACCTTCTTTCCAAGCTTGTAAAACATGGTCTTTAGACAAAAAGAAACTTAATTAATTAGTTTTTAAAAAGGTAAATTCTGGCCAACAATATCAGACAATTGCCTCCTGCGGATGAGGCAGCCACTGAGTTACTAGGTCCACATGTCTGAGAAACAGCATTAGATGCAGGGGAGGTGCTGTCATGCACAGAAGCTTGAGTACACAAATGACTAAATAAGACACCAATATCCAAAGAATAGAGTTGTCTTATAATTTTTAAAAATGTCATTTAGTGAACATTTTCAAAATCAAGCAAATCATTGTTCAGTCAACTGGATGGCTATTTAGAAAGATACTTCCAGACCCCTGGGAGCTACATAGGAAAACAATCTCCATAAAATATTCATAGAGGCCCAGAAAAATTGCCAAGTCATTATGCACAAGAGAGTATATGGATTTTATTTATACAGTATGGCTCATCCAAAGAGGAGTTCATAAACAGAAAGATATGGGTATTATTGAATTGAGATGCCTCGGACCCAATAGATAGATATCTGGAATCTCTTTTTAAAGTTTCCTGTTTTGACCAAGTATTTCAGATATAAGGAGTACCTAAATTTCACTAAACCCATGTTAGAAAAAAGTATTTTAAGTTAAATATTAGCAGAAACTATATGAAAGTCAGTGTTTATTTTTCATTTGCAAAATGTATTCGATTCATGGTCTATTATCTCATTTTTCACTATTATAATAAGTATTACTATTATGTTTACAGTACTAAAAACTGAACCTGAAGCCTCTTGCACACTAGACAAGTGCTCTCTACCACTGAACATTATATTCACAAATAGTTTCTTGCCTTAACATATAAAATGGTCACAGAAATTTTAAGAAAAAAATGTGAGAAAGACAAATGTTTTGAAACAGAAAAGTATTTCAAAAAGTGACATGGTACTGAACAAAAAGGCATGATCTCTGTACCAGGGAAGAATCAGATGAAACTATAAAGGAAAGCTGCCAATTCCCCACAGTAAAAACAGAACAACTTAGATATAAGATGGGAATAAATAGCACAAAATGATAAGGATCTCCTTCTCCGAGGAAAGCTATTCATGATCCTCAAAGACATAGAATGAAAACTAAAAAACTAATGAGATTCTGACAAAAAGATGAAGTCACTTCTCCTTCAAAATTACCTTTAAATAAAGGTCAAAATACCAAAATGCTGGTTCTGAAATTTAATAACTGTTGGACCACCATAGTCTTATTTTTAAAGGGGTATAAGAGTAAATATGAAGCTTAGAAAAGGAAAAACATTTGGATCTCATAACACACTCTATACTACAGAGATTATGACACTCTATCATGACTTCAAGAATGAAAAAACCCTCTTCTAAGATGCACACAGTGAAATCATGTAAAAGGTTCAACCTAAAAACAGACACAATTCCCAGCAGAAGCAGTCACCAGATTATTACACAGAAAATAAGCAGACTCTCTAGACATCACAGGAGAAAAAAAAATCCTCTCATGTACTTACTGGCAAACTTTTATGTGTACAAAATTATCTGTATTTGCATAGAGATGTGGAATCAGGCAATTTCATACTTGCAGGTAGAACAGAATTTATATACTATTTTAAAAGAAGCCTAGCATTAACTATCAAAGTAGAAATTGAACACACTTCCTGAACTAGCAGTTGTAGTTAGCAGCATTAAAACATAAGGCACTGGTCCATGCGGAAAAGAAACTTGTAAAAAGATGTTTCTTACAGTCTTGCCTGAAATGGCAAAACAGCAAAACAAACTGTCTATGGAGGCACAAAAACCTCCAGAACCCATAGAAGACCCACACTGAACAGCAAATGACAGCCAGAAATGAAAACCTAAAGGTGGAGACCATCGATACCAGCATGGTGATATTTTCCTCTTTAAAAAGATTTATTTATTTTATGCCAATGCGCTGAGTGTATATGCATCATGTAGATGCAGGGTACTTGTAGGCCAGAAGAGGGCATCAGATCCCCTGGTATTGGAGTTATCACCATAAATGATACATATGTAAAGGGCATCATCTCTGTCAAAGAAGTCTGCCCCCCATGTGTGTGTGTGTGCGTGAGTGCATGTGTGTGTGTGTGTATACTTGAACATTTGCACACCCACTAATAACCACTTCAACATAGGCATTTGCTACCTATTTACAGGTATGTCTGGAGAGGGTTCCCAAAGTTAGTATGTTACCCATGACATACACCATACTAGAAGGCAAAACATATCAGGCATTTTTCAACTTTATATATTAAAATACTATATTGAAATGGATGTGATGTATCTCAAAAACATGTAGAAGAATTTTTATTATGCTGGAAAATGCTTAAATACATTTAGTTTTAAAATAAGATACAAAATGATAGGATTTAAGCAGTGCTTTAAGAAGACATCACTGTAAGATAAACTAGAATATAGTCATGAGGGGGTGGGGCTAGAATTTTACCAAATGTTCATCTGGTGGGTAGTTATACTACAAATTTGTTTTGCCTTTCCTACATATTTTCCTTGTTATTTTCTGGACAGTAGGCAGTGTTACTGTGTCAGTACCAAAGATAAATCATGCTCTTTTTAAACAATGTATCTCTTGTTTCATTCTTGAGATACCTCCATGAACACAATGTGTCAACATTTCTCCAGTCCCTACTTGTCTCCTCACTGGGTGTCCCTTTCAGCTGTTTTCTCAGCACATGCCAGGAGCCCCTTAGTTTTGGGTCTCCTGGATGTTGCTTTCCCATCTTTCCTACTGTTCTACTCTGAGCCCATCATCCTGCAGGAACAGCTGTGGCCAGTCCCAGACCAAGGCTGGAATGAAAACAAAGTTTCTAATGTAAGATCACCTTCTCTTCTATTCTCTTAATTTCATTATTTCACAAACTGAGTTTTCCTTTAGTGACAGCCTGGATTTCTGAGCCATGAAACTGCAGTGTTAGAAAAGAATACCTCACCCTCTACCATGTAGCATTAAACTGCACAGGAGACTATTTTATATCTGTGGGTAGGCTGTCAACTTGTGAGATCAAATGCCCTGTCTTAATCTTGTATGGATTCTGAGCTGATATTCTTCACACACACACACACACACACACACACACACACACACACACACACACAATGGTTTTCATGCCTTATAAGAAAATATTTAATGAGTGACTGACAAATTAGAACAGAAACCTGTACGGTTTATTCAAAGATGGAGCTGGTTCAAAGATTAAGTTCAGCCAACAATTATTTGCAAAGGGACTGTAATAGAAAAATCTTAGAAAAAAAAAGTATTTTATCCATGAAAATCTACAGTTTCTATCCATGAAAAACACCTTAGAAAACAGTTCAAGAATAATTACTGTTTTGGCTTCACCCTGAACAAGCAAAACATGTAAACCTTCTTGCCTGAGGTCCTGATTTCACAGATGGGCAAACTGCAATCAAGCTAGCATGCCTGGATCCCAGACTATTGCCAACACTAACTTTTGCCTCCTGTCCCAACCCCATGGGTCCTGCTTGCTTTATACTACTTGGCAATGTTTGTGTGCTTACCCACTTTCAACTGGTCCCCTGAATCTACATTCCCTTCCTTTCCAGCTCAGCCTTTGGGCTGCAATTTGAATCATTTTCTTATGTTCCAGAGTACGCTCTGATACCTGTTTTTACCCACATGCCCAAAATAACAGGCTGTCCCAAAACCCACAGGGCCTTTTGCTTCAAACTCTCTCCAATTCACTGAGAATGCCGCAGCGGCCTGTAAATGCGCTTTTTACAAACAAGGAGGCTTACTCCTCATTCACTTTCTTCTGCTTGTCAGTCCCTCCACTGACTGCCCAGTGCTGAGCAGTCAGAGAAGACAGTGGGCTGCAGGATGGCTTCTGGCAAAAGTGCCCTCATTTAGTGGCTTCTGCTTACAGTCTGCTAGAAACCAGAGCAGCTGTCAGAGCACTTACTGCACATGAGGTCAGCACTCAGTGTGGCCAAAGCAGCAGCCCTGAAGAAGAGCAGCGCACAGTTCTGGACCTAAGACCCATCCCTCTGATATCTGAACACTTTCACAAGTCCCTTCAATGCCTTTCTTTCCCTCTGGAGACAGGTTGTACACAAGTGGTTTTCACAGTGCATTTATGAGCTCATACATTCACCACCACCATCATCAGCTGTGCTAAATTCTTTTCAAAGAAATAACCTTACGGGGGGATTTGATGGAGTCTGGGGCTGTTTTAGATTCAAGGCGCTGTGAGTAAAACTGTCACAGATTTCATAGGAAAGTTTCTATATGCTTTTTATTTTCTCAGTCATGGAATAAAAGCACTTTTAAATTTAGAGGTTTCAGGCTGTTTCCCAAAGTATTGCATTCTTATTTGTCATGTATAAGTGTCATATACAGTTGTTTCTCATTCTGCTCTAAACTTGATGTTAATTTTCACAATATAGAAACTTCACGATTAATGTTGTGACATTGTTTTTTAAGGTTTTATTTTATTTTCAAATATATGTTTATGTGTGGGCATGGGCACATGAGTTCAGGTACCTGTGAAGGACAGAGCTTCAAATCCCCAAGAGCAGGAGTTAGAGGCAGTTGGGTCCTCTGCAAGAGCAGCAAGTGTTCTTAATTACTGTGCCACTCCCTAGCTCTAATCTCTGTGTGTGTGTGTTCTAATTTTATCATTTGAATGAGTAAAAGAATTAAACACATGAACTGTAGCTATGTCTCTAAGGCTAAATCACATGTTGCCCAGTTCTAAGAACCCAAGTCCTTGTTCTCAGCACCCATATAAATGCTAGACAGGTGTAGGAATCACCAGCAATCCTGAGTAAGCAACAAGGGGTTTCTCTGGGAAAGCTGGTTAGGTAGATTATCCCAAGATGCTGAGTTTTATGCTCCACAAGAGACCGGCTCAACAAATAAAGTCAAGCAGGATGTAAGAAATACACCCAACATTGATTTTTTTGATCTCTACACACATGTGAACATGTGTGCATGTGCACATGGCACACATACATATGAATACACACCACACATACACACACAAAAAGAAACCCAAGTGCCATTCCACGCAGACATTTTCATTTGTAAATCTCCTTGTG
This sequence comes from Ondatra zibethicus, assembly GCA_004026605.1. Classification (NCBI taxonomy): domain Eukaryota; kingdom Metazoa; phylum Chordata; class Mammalia; order Rodentia; family Cricetidae; genus Ondatra; species Ondatra zibethicus. The sequence goes on along the minus strand of PVIU01002361.1, from coordinate 74,077 downwards.
TTAAACACATCTTCAGACCATTGACTAACTTTTCCATCAGATCTTTGTCTTCTTATTGAGAAGAGATTCTCTCTGTCATCTTCAAGCCCCTTGTCACATGCACAAGAGAAAGAAATATACACATGTAGCATATGTCATGTATCTTGAAAAACAAAAATGCTGTCATTTAATTTTGTTAAATCTTAACATAGTTTAAATTTCACAATTAGTGCTCTTTAGCCTTAATAAATATTTGCCTAGCTCAAAAATCACACAACAATTCCTTTATATTTCCTTTCAGAAATACACCTATCCCCCAGCAGTGGGATCAGTGCCTGTCCCTAACACTTGAGCTGGCTTTTAGGAGCCTATTACTCACACCTGGTTGCCTTGCCCAGCCTTGAAACAAAGAAAGGAGCTCAGTCCTACCTCAACTTGATATGCCATGCTTTTTTGATATCCATTGGGAGGCCTGCCCCTTTCTGGACAGAAACAGAGGAGAGGCAGGTGGTGGGGGGATAGGACGAGAGGAGGGAGAGGAAACTATCAATATGTAAAATAAGTGAAAAAATAATTTTTAAAAAAGAAATACACCATCCAAAATCATAAACAAATCTCAGACAACGTACTTAGTGGGTGGATTCTGTATTTCAACCTACATCAGTATCTAGAAAAGTAAATTCTGAAAAAACAAGACAAAACCTGAGCAATTCATAGGAAAATCACATGAAGAAAGAAATATTCTTTATGTTGAATGCAGCGATCCTAGGCAGTACACATCTAAGTCAACAAGCTATTTGATTAAACAAATTGGTTGTTTTGGTTGTAACATAAAATACATCACTAGGGCAAAATGATGTCTCAATACCATGAAGGTGGGGGGGAGCACGCATGCACTTAGGCATGTGCACTTGCATTCAGAGGAGTGTAACCATAAATTTTATGCTAAAACTAGTGTACAAAGTCTTTCCATAGAAGGCAAAAAAAAATTTGAAAAGGTTTGTAAGTTCAAACTCTGAAATGTACAGAGAAAGAACTCTAGCAAATTGTCCTCTGACCAGTACACATATACCGTGTGTGAGTTTACATTCATTTCTCATCCATGTTTTAGTTTTCAAAATTATTTATTGAATTATATATGTATACTCACATATGTGGTATATGCATCTGTGTGTGTGTGTTTGTGTGTGTGGTGTAAGTCAAGAAGATACAGTGATTGCTATACAAGCATATACACCTCAGTTGAACCCCATCACTACGGTGAATGTACCTGTAATCTCAGAACTCTTACAAAGAGATGGGGACTTCACAAAGGAGACTCACAACACACAATCCTGTCTCAAAGTGGAAGATGAAAATTGATGCCTAAGGTGGTCCTTTGACCTCTAAATGTGCTCCATGGTATGTGATCACCCTTGTTCTCTCTCTCTCTCTCTCTCTCTCTCTCTCTCTCTCTCTGTCTCTCTGTCTCTCTCTCTCTCTCACACACACACACACACACACACGAGTATAAACACACGGCATGAAAATACATATATATTCAGATACAGATACAGAAACAATACACCTATTTAATACATGTACATGCATATACATATAATTTTGCATTAAAAACAATTAAAGCATGGATTGTATTATTATGACTATGAAAATATAAGAAACTCCTAATTGAACAGGCAGTTGCAAATTTTATATAATTTTGTATATTAATAATTATCTGTCCATTTTGTGTCAGCCTCACTCAATCTTCCCATTTGTTAGCTATATTTAACTAATAGGTAAATCAACTGTGTTTCACACATAGACATTCCTATCATCATTAAACATGAAAATAATGATGTAAGAGCTGTGCTTATGGACCAAACCTTCAAATCAAAGGAGTAATGCTATTTTTTTCATAGTAAAGGCCTGAAAAAATAAGTGTTATCAAATGAGACCATCACTTTCTGTCGTTATAATAAGCCCTGAGCAATCATTTCAAAGAGATATAAATATATGTTTGTGGCTGTGTTCAAATTCATGTTAAAGGTGAAAATCATACTATAAAACTAAAAACACTCAAAATACTTCTTTTTCAAAATCATCTGTTGCTAGTAGAAATGACACATCTTAAATATTTCATTTAGATCTGTGTAATCTTTTAAAAATCTAAAACAAAGAATGAATCCCAAGTAGAAAATAAAAACACCACATCCCTAAACAAGTCACTTATGCAACAACCTCAGAACACTGTGGAAGTGGCGGCCAGCTGTGTATAAAAGCTGGACGGCAAGAAAGGCTGTGAAATGCCATCTTTTAGACTCAATACACCCATTATTATCATTAACTCACAACTATAGATTCTTGCACTGAACTCACACAAGACCTGCCTCACCAACAATCAGTCAAGAAAGACAGCCTACCCTTTACCTGCTGAGCCCAATAGGTACACTGGATCCTTAGAAATCCATTGTTACATTCACAGTTCTGGTTAGTCTCAATGAGTACAAACAAAACAAACAGCGTATTTGAAAGATATTTGTGGAGAGGATGGAACGGGAGATGTGGTAAGAAAATGGGGGTGACATACAGTAGTCAGTATGAAAGTGTCAAATAATAATAGTAATAAACATTTTTAAGATTCCAGCTTATGTTCCATTCATTTTTGGAAATATACTTACTTATGACTAATATAAGTTAGACTAAGATCAACTCTATGTATTATTAGAACTATTAAAATAAGTATAAGAAAAACTTTTTTTTACTATTAGGGAAAAGGCAATGAAGCTGTGTGCACGCATTAAAAGCAGATTAAACAAAAACATTACAAACACTGCTACTTTGAACTTGCTTGCAGAGAGAACTTCCTGGAAATCTATTTTCAGATGAAATACATTCCTACCACTTCCACTGTTAGGTGGATATTCCACAAAGTAGCCTAGGAACTGCAAATAAAATTGAAGATTGACCAGCAGAGGTTGTCTACGAACATTTGCCCCTCTAGATCTTCAGTGTGATCAGATCAAGCTCCAGACAGACACTCTAGTTTTCACCACGTGTTAGTTCACCAACAAAATACCAAACAAGAATACTCTCTTTTGGAATCATGAAGATTTTTGTATCTTAATTGAAAGGAAAATTAGTAACTGTATAATATCACGAGTAAAATATAAAGCTCCAAGAAATATAATTACTTCCAGAAGTTGTGGTTTTCTGTATGTTAAAATAAAACATCTTCTAAAGAGATATCCTGGGATGTAAGGAAAAGCAAAGGGAGGTGTGATAATGATAATATTAAACCATTATTGTCTAGGACATATCAAGAGTTTTCTCTGCCTCACAGTTTAAGAAAAAACCAAGAAAAGAAACGGTGGGTAAACTGTGGCACAAACTTCAGGCTCTGTGTCTTATGATAAGATGGAGTACTAGATATGATGACATGGACATAAAATTAAAAGCAGCTAACTGCCAAGTGAATATCCAGTGAGAAAGTGTATACCAAAGTACAGTCAATTGACTTGTCTGAGGTAGCAGAATACTCACTATGATAATATGTTTAACACCTTTTAAAATATTCACCAATTTAAGCAATAGTCCAAAAAATGAATAGCCTTGTTGATATGCCTCACATCATACCAGGCTTCCTCCTCCATTTCTGCTTTGACTCCAGCTGCAGTACCCATACTATTTGACATTCTTCTCTGGGATTTCCACACAAGCTTGCGTGCTCCTACTAAATAAAATATTTTTCATGATCACACAAACATATGTCCTCTTCAGAACTGCTGTCATACCTCTTTACCACCTTTGAGGTGCATAATTCTATATACAATGTTGGAATTTTTTTTAAACTGTCCACCTAATTAAAATGATACTAATGCAAAACATACCTTCTCCAAGTTTTGTACTAAGCACATTCAAAGCAAACTCCTTGCATCATAATCTTGTACCACTGAAAAAGCAAGTTTCTTAAATTGCAGGTAAGGACACAATGTTCTTAAGCAAGATAAACTGAACTCATGTTGGAAACTTTCTCCAAAAATCTAGCTCATTGCAGCTGTGAAACCGGACCTAATGCAGATACCTTTTATCTTCAACTAACCTATGAGCTGAGGCCAAAGACAGTGTCCTTTTCTTCTTTACACTTTTTTTTCTGCAGCTCACACTAGGCAGTATTACCATGCATATGTAATGTCAAGAGCTTGAAAAGAGGGAAGCATAAAAGATATATGCAGAATATTTCATGTGGGGTCCACACCATGTTCTATGAAGTCTTTGTTTGTATTTTAATGGCCAGTGAAATTAAAGGCAGATGCTTCTGAAAACAAAGTTCTTGAGAAGTCACATTCACATGTATGTGAATGTGTTTGTTAGTTAAGGTGGCAAAATGTTTTTTTTTTAATTGTGTTCTGTTTTGGGGGGTGTTATGGAATAATTCCAGGGCCCAGAGCACATTGAGCAAAGGAACTATCACTGAGCTATACCCCAGCTACATCTAATTGCCTCTTTATGCATTCATTCCTTTTCTGGTTCATATTTTATTCATCTCACTCATCTACTCTCCTAAGACATTGTCATAAACAAAATATTTTATTTTCTATTTCTTTAATAACTTCAGTCTGCTTTCACAATATTGATGAATATTTATAAACAAGAGTCAGATAAAATGTGCCTTTCGAGCCATAGTGAGCACTGTATTTCTTTTTGAGATAGTCGCTCATCATTCCGAGCAGAAAAACTGCAACATAGAAAAAACAGGCTGATGACGGACTGCTCCTCCCACACTCAGAACTTCACAAAGCAAGTGTAATAGATTGGCAGGAAAAATAGCTTTTGAAAGTAAGTTAGAACAAAACAAACTTAGCATCTCCATAAGACTGCCATGAAAGTTTTCCACTGGCTGAAACTTAGGACAAGAAAAGAAACAGCAATAGTCAAAACACACCTGTCTGCAAATTCACAACCAGCTAATATAACCACTCAAATACATACACGGTTGACCACACTTGTACCTGGAGACATTTGTAAACGATACTTCAACCAAGCTTCTGCCACATGGATGATAAACCTGCCAAGCCATGAAAGGAGCGGCATTCCTCCAGGGCAAAAGAAAAGGGGGAGGCCTCTCCTGTTCCCTAATATCATACACTTCCCAAACACTAATCCGCACGATCGTCGGTATCCACTGTTGGTCAGAGCTGCCCTCTGCCACTTAAGAAGGCAATTCTCTTCATTTCAACTCCTATTGAACATTCACATAAAATGCAAAAGTGCCTATTACACTGCTGGAATGTCATCAAAATTTCAGTAAAAGGAATAAATCCAAAACTTAATCCATGCTATCATTATTGACTGGCAACTTCAGTGAATCTAGTTTCTGTCCCTCTGCACATACTATTTATGCATTAAAATTTAGGTTTCTTAAAGTTAAGGTTGGGGGAGGTGTTAATGCTCAGAAGAATTTCAACAGGACAAAGCATAAATCTTTAATTTCTCCAGTGTATTTTTATGCATACAATTAGACTCACTGAGATGATAAACTGAGCCAGCATTGCTGTCCTGCTAGCTAAGTAACCGCTGTCTAAGTCAATCATTTAGAAACAACGCTTGCAAACAGAATTGCCATGCCATCCTTGACATAGGCAGAATAGTCAAGAGGTGAAGCTAAAGAAAGCAATGTCAAACACAATTTTCAGCGCAATAACTAATGAAAAATTGACTGAATATTTTAAATTTTTAATAATCTCAGATGCAATTCAACTTTTCAGTAAGTGTAAATCTCAGTACAGACACCGTCACCTGAAACATTTTTCTTCAAGTATCAGGATTTCTATAAGGTGGCTGAGGAGGACTGAGAGTGCCTGTGCTGAATCCTATCACAAAGCTAATGCTATCAAAATGATATGTTTACAAGACAGCAGAGTACAGCCTCATTCTGCAATAACTGGCTAGCCATTCTCCGTCTCCTGGAGTTAACCAGGGATGAACAAAAAGTGTATCTTCCTATTGCCTCAAACCAAGTTCCACGGGTGTTTTGCATACCAAGCAAAACACAATGTGTAATGCACGGGGCATTAAAGTTGAGAGAGTTTCTGTCTGTGAAGTAGGTAGTGACAGAGCCAAGGACACACAGGTTCAAGTCCAAGCTGAATATTAGGCCGGTGGCTTGAAAATGTCAATCCAGAAAGGCCTAGGGGAAGGGATACAGGCTTCCACTGTTGCCACCCTTCCCCACCCCTCCCCTCTTTCTCTCTTGTTCCCTTCCAGGCTTCTCTTTCCTTGTGGTTTCTCATGGAGACGACAATCAAAGCAGAGAAAGCTGGGTTTTGAATTAGTGTGATACACACTGGGAAAAAGCAATTCCCAGGAGGAAAAAAAGAAAGGAAGAAACAGCTGAAGAGGGGAGTGGGGGGCGTTTGGAAACACATCTAAGTGGCAACTTCCCCACCCCCATCCTTTATAGCACATATCCGTAGATTGTTCCTGGACTCTATTCCTTCCAGTTTCCAGTACTCTATCCAACTTGACCCTTAATCCTGACAATCTAAAGAACTGCAGGGCATTTTCTGAGCGACAGTGCCTCTCTTGGTACATGAGACCAATTTTCCAGAAGCCCCTGAATCCGGACAGTTGTAGCAGGCAAGGATGCTCCCCACCATCCCACCCACTGGAAAGGGGGTGAGGTTGAGAAGGGGGTGAGATGAAGAGAAGATAGATAAAAGGCATGAAAAGATGAGCTGGAGGGCGAGTGACTGAAAGAAAAACAGAGAAGAAAGAAAGGGTGGAAAGGAAGTAGGGCTGGGTAAAAGAAGAAAGGGATGAAAGAAAGGCTGGAAGGAAGAAAGGAGCGGAGAGGAGAGAGGGATGTTGGGAAGGATGAGGGCGGGAGGGCTGGGGAGCGAGCGGGAGGGAGGGGAGGATCGAGAGGAAGGGAGGGAGGCAAGAAAGGAGGGAGGCAGGCAAGGATGGAGGATGCTCTGCCCGGGACTCACCTCTGTGGGTCGGTGGGAGTTTCTCGCCTCCTCCTCCTCGTCCTCTGTCTGCAGCAGCTGGCGTGGAATGACAGAACGGCTGGAGAGGCGGCGGTGGGGACTAGGGCAGCTGCTGCAGCTGCTTCTGGTCGAGGTGCGGTGCCGCCCGCTCCACCCGGGTCTCCGCCTCACTCAGGGCTGCCAGCAAAGCCGCTCCCCCCTCCCCCCGCCCGCCCCGCGTCCTGCCCTAGCGAGCGGCAGCAGCCCGGATCGCCGCTAGGGGAGGTGGCCAGTGCGCACGCGTAGCCGCTTTCTCGCTCGCTGGCGCGTGCCCGCGACTCGCCCGGGCTGGCAAAGGATGAGCACGCGGGCGCGCGGCCCGGGAGAGCCCGAGGGGCGGGACTGGAGACAGGCGCCACAGAGGGCGCAGGTGCCGTCTCCATGGCAATGGCGTTACCCTCTGGGCGGGGACCAGGAGCTTGATGTGGCCGGGCCAGGAGGGGCTGGCTCCTGAATGATCTGCATTGGTGGTGGAGGACTGAATGGAGATTCATACTCAGAAAGACTGAACCACGTGGCAGCAGGAGGCCAGGGCCCTGGTGGACCTGGATTCCCCGAACGCGGAAAAACCTGGAAGAGGATGGGACTGTTAAGAAAAAACAGGGCCGAAGCTGTTTAACAAAACCTCTGTGGACACAGTTCCTGTGGAAGACATTGCAGTTGTCTGTATTAAGCACTCTAGGGTGTTGAAGTATCCAACACTCTCTGTCCTCCAAGGGGTTACACGAGTCGGAAACATGAATAAGAGACACGTGTGCCTTGCCAGTCAGAAGTAGGGTCTAACTGTGGTTGGATCTGTGAGACATGCTTAGAGTCAAAAACGGTACACAGTTACATCCAGCGAGAAGCATAAGTTACAATTGTCTTTGTTCGACCACAGTGCCGAATGCCAACTTTGGCTTTGTCTGTACTACACCAAAGCGGGAAGAGTGGCAGCTTGGAATGCAAACGATGATTATTCCAACTGGAACCCTCGTCCACTACATTTGAGTCTCTTGTTCATGCCATGCTTAGATGGCCCTGAATGACTGGGTGCTCGCATTCCGATTACCCTTTCACCTTTGGCTGTGTCAGCGATAGTTTCATCCACTGTTGCTCCTAAACTGCAAATTTGCAGTTGTTTGGAAATCACCTGGAACTCAACCGTCCTCCTATCTCTTAGTTACCTCTATATGATCCTCTATCTTTCTCTCCCAATGTCTCCTTGACTTTGTTTTTCTTTCCCGTCACGGCTTGACCATCTTTAACACGTCGTGGGAAAGGTGGACAAAACATACCAAAAGCAAGCTTTAGAAACCAAGTTCATCCGGAACAACGCAGCTTCAGGACCACGGACAGTAGCACCGCCGCTGGACTGTCCGCATTCTCTTTCCTCTGAACCTTTTTTCCTTGTGCTCAGTCTATAGAAACTGGAGAAATACTCTAAGGAAGGTCCAGATTTTTTTTGGGGGGGCGGTAAACAAACAAAATAAATCAACTAACTAGCTATCTAAATAAATAAATACAGATCAATTAAAGAATTTCTGCTAAAAATATATGACCCCCATGAACTGGAGCACACTGGAAGCTGACCTTCTACTTGACTTTGAAGAAATCATTGGTTTAAAGCAAGCGTTTGCAAGATTTTCTAGTGAGGAGCTGGCAGAAGTCTAGCTAGTGAAGTGCTCCGAAAAAATAAGAGAAATTCCATAGCAGAGCTACATGGAGACTTACAGAAAGTGGGAGGCACCTCTAATTTTAAATGTTCCCCAAAAGGGCTGACCTTTTCCTAATATTATTACTGTGATTGCAGGGGGTCATTGTTGTTTTATTTTTCTAGGCAGTGTTTCTCTATGTAGAGCAGGCTAGCCTCAAACTCAAAAATCCACCTACCTTGACTTCCAAGTACTAGGATTAAAGGAAAGCACCATCACCAACTGGCTATCACTGTGATTTTTTCCATTGTTTGAGTCAAGCTGGAGTGTATAAACTAAATTATATAGATTTTTAGTTCTATTAATTAGGCTTACATTTATAATACTGCTCTAATTGGCAACAAATTAATCTAGGTCATGAACTTCCATGTGAACATGAGATTTCCCTTGTTTTTGTTCTGTAGTATCAAGACTGTAAGATATTATTGAAAAAAATTTGAAAGTAATTTGTAAGCTCTGTGTTCATGCAACATTTAAATTGGTGTTAATTATAAATATATTACAAAACCATTGCAAATTCCTTATACCCTTGATCCATCCCATGCTTTCACAATGCATCAAAGTGTTGTCTATCAGTCACATTTCCTAAAGACATTATTCAGTCAATACAAATAAGGCACAATCAGTAAAATCCAACTGATATTTTTGATTCCTAACTCCAAGGAATTTAATAACTCATTTATATTTTAAATTAAGGGAAGCCCTCCTTTTGCCTATTCCCATTGAAAATTCAAGCACAATACCAATTTAGTCATTTATCAAATAGTATAAATATTTATATATATATTATCATATCATGTCATATCTATCACTGGACTCTACAAAATTATCATCTTGTCTTTTCCTATCTTTATTTCTTTTGTTGGTGACTAGTTGTTATACACCTTTGGTTTTTCTTCATTCAAACTATTGCCCTTCATATACAGAACTCAGAATATCAGCCTTCCCTGCTCATATTAAATATGAGTGCCAAAATAAATAAGAAAGGGAACTGTTAAAGCTACACTCTTATGTTCAAATGGAAAACTATCGCATAAATTAAGGATAATTTTATCTGCAATGGTGTGACATCTAGATTTTTAGAAAAGACTCCAAAACAACACTGACAATCTTAAGTAAAATTGCACCTAGAGCTTATACATTTAAATGTCAGATCTCTGTAGAACAGGGCCCTCATTCAGTCTGTCAGCTTTGGAGATTTGTTTCTGTAAAGTTTTCCTGAGCAATTTCTCTTTTAAATAGGGTTTCTACCTTAGATTCACAGCAAAACTGGGTAGAAAATAGAATGCCTGTAAATTATTTAGAACTTTCCACACTATCACCTTCTTTCTACATTGACCCATAATTATCTGAATTTATTGTAATACTGGATTCATAGTAAACTTTATTCTTGATTTGTAACATCCAGTGGACTTTATAAACAATGCATTATATGTATCACAAACTATAGTATCATAAGGAATGATTTTACTGCCCTAAAACATCTTCTGTTAATATATATCCTTCTCTTATTGCTTTCAACCCTGACAATAATTTGTCTCTTGTTAGAATTTATATGTGTCATCTTTTAGTTATGTGTATTTTGTGGGGGGAGTTGTAAGCGTAGGTGTATGGGGAGACTGCAAGAGAAAGTTAGGATCCTTGAGTTGGCAAGAAGGTGATTGTGAGCTACATCATGTGGGTGCTGGGACTGAGCCCAGGACTTTTGCAAAGTAAGTGACTCTTAATCACCGAGCTATTTGTTGAGTCCTCTGTTCTCTATTTGTCTTTTTTACTCCACAATTTCATTATTTTTTCCCAGATATCCTACTTGTGAAATCATACTTCAAGTAATTTTTCAGACTAGTTCCTTTCAGTTGGTGATATATATGGAAGATTCCTGCCTTTCACGCCCCTAGTACATGAACAGCTTCATTTTTGATGACTATTTTCACTTACCACCAAATGATAATCAAATGATAATCCATTAGGACTGGGTGAGTCGAAGTTTACTGAATCACTTGCTGAAGAACATCTTCGTTGATAATAATTTTGGAGAATCACAGCTAAAGCTATCACAGTGATTTTGACTTTAACAACCTGTTAATTACATCACATAACACCACTGTATTTATTACTTGTTGTTGTACTCTGTATTGGTCCACCTTATTCTTGGATATCGGTTGGAACATGGCCAAAAGAAGGATTCATGCTAAACAATGCCTTGGGGAATTGTGAGAGATTACTCCAGGAAAAAGAGGCAGAAGGCCTTTTACCTCAGGTGCATTATGTTCCCAGGATTGTTCTTATATGTGACTTTATGCCTCTTATTACAAATATTTATATTTAATTTAAAAGACATGTTCACTCTTGTTGGGTGTCAGAGCACAGCTATAGAACCCAGTCTGGTCAGTGTACCCCAAATCTGGATATTGCCTTCTGCGGTGCTTTCATGTGTGCACTTGGCAAGCAACATTGATTATGGTGTGTCCTGAAAAGGTTCTGAGAAAGGGCTGTGATGTGGGATTCCTCTCTGTATGCCGTGAATACCACTGGTTAAGAAAGAAACTGGCTTGGACAGATAGGGTAAAACAGAGGTAGGCAGGGGAAACTAAACTGAATGCTGGGAGAAGAAAGGCAGAGTAGGGGAGAAGTAAAATAAAAATCAAAAAGCAGATTATGTACTTCCAACATGTTGTGGCACAGTATATACATTGCCATTCCACGATAAAGGGAAAAAAGCATAATGAGGAAATACTGAAACAAAGAAAAACCAAAAACCAGCTGGGCAAACTCTAAATTCTGCATCTCTGTGTCTGATGTAAAAACACTGTTCTGATATTCAACTCTTTCAGTTTTGTTGACTGCAACATGTTTCTTTATTTTGGACAGGCTCTGCTCCCTGTTAACAGCTTTCATCTTTGTGCAGGATGGCTATGGCATCACCAACATCTTCTGTTCTCCAAGGCAATCCAGGCTTCATCTCAAAAAATGGCCTCTCTAGGACTCTATTCAAGGATACCTTGACACATGCCTGGCTTCAGTAGCTTTCATTAGTCATGTTGGAAGGTTCCACAATCCCTTTTGTTGTAAGGAAGGCCACTTGGTCATTCTGGCCTTTTGGCAGCAAAATAATCACACAGAAATTATATTATTTAAATCACTGCTTGCCCCATTAGCTCTAGCTTCTTATTGGTTAACTTTTACATCTTAATTTAACCCATCTCCATTAATCTCTACATCACCATGAGGTCATGGTCTACCAGCAACGTTTCAGCACTTCTGTCTCCGGCAGCAGCTCCATAGCTTCTTTCTGACTCCACCTCCTTTCACCCAGCATTCAGTTTAGCTTTCACCACCTATCTAAGTTTGCCCTATCAACAGGCCAAGGGGGTTTCTTTATTTACCAATCATATTCACAGTATACTGAGGGGAATACCACATCACCCTTTCTTCTTCTATCCAAGACTCTAAAGTAAGAACACTATGGTGAAAGCTAGCAAGTTCTACTGCTTTCTGGGCTGGAATATGGCCCGCTTATTCATTTACATGTTCACCAGCTTTTGGTTTTTTGATGATTTTTTTCACGTCAAATCTTCCATTGAGCAGTGCTTAAACCATTTCACTACTTTCCTAAACCAAAGTACCAAAGTCTAAATTCCCATAAATAAAACATGCTCAGGCATATCACATCACATACTCCAATCTCTGGTACCAACTTCTTTCTTAGTTACTGTTTTTATTGCTGTGAAGAGATATCATAACCATGGAAGCTCTTATAAAAGAAATATTTAATTGGCATAGCTTTAAGTTCTTTAGTCCATTATCATAATGATGAGACATGACTGCATAGAGTCAGACATTGTGCTGGAGAAGACATTGAAAGTTTGATATCCTGATATACAAGCAACAGGAAGTGAACTGTCTACCACACTGATGATAGTTTGAACAAAGTAGACTTCAATAAGTCCACCTTCACAGTGACACACTTCCTTCAACAAGTCCACACACTCCAACAAAGTCACATTCCCAAGACTGCCACTCCTTATGAGCTCATGGGGATCCATTACATTCAAACTACTACTGTTAGATTCAAAACAATGACATTAAATGAGACCATCATATTTATGCTGTTGGGGATAATTCTTGCATCAGAGGAATGAGCTGACAAGTGATGGGATGGTCTCAAGCCCACACAAATTTGATGCAGGAACCATGCTGTTTTTTTTCTCAGTACTCTATCCTTGCTAATGGAAGAAAAACAACTTCTTCAGTGAGACAAAACACTAATTTCTTGCTTCAACTTGAAGGTGGTGGAAAAAGATTTACCTTTAACATGTACATCAAAACAATTTGAAAAGAAGTTTTAGCAATTTAAAAATACAATAATAAATGTCCATCAAATATTTAGGCTGCTTATATCAATAAAAGTGATGTCCTGACTATGTAAATGTCTTCATTCTATGTGCAAATGGGCATATAAATATATTTTTCTTAAAGTTTCTTTAACAATATTATTTTCTGATTTAAAAATAAAGGCCACTGAACAAGCAAACTCTAATACTATAAAGTCTAGATTTTCAGTGTCTGTTGATAGTGTTTTTATTTTCATAATGTAACTGAAGTATTACTACAAACCTTGTCAGGGCACACTCAATAATTCTGACACATTGGTCTATTCATCCATTCAAGAAATTTTTGACACTTCTCTATTGAATGACATTCAAAATTCTCAATGCTATCTATTTTGATTTAAAGAAAAAAACAGGCTGTGCCACCCATGATCTCATAGTTATTTAAGGAAATTGACAGTGGTAGACAAGGTAGGTGCAATATGGAGGGAGCAGAGTGTTACATGACAGACAGATAGTGTCTCCAGTATGCATGCATATCTGTTCTCATTCCAACAGCTACACAAGCTCTACCATGCAGCCTACATGCTTCAGGCTGAGGTCAGTCTGACTATCCAAGATAAAGGTTTATCTAAGAGTAAGTATATGTGCTTACCTGTATATTGTTTCAGAAATTCAGGCATCATCTCATGACTGCATTTCATTCTCTGACTACAGCATTTGGCATAGGAATTGATATATGATGGAATTTGGGCACACAGTGGAGAATGATAATTTTTTTGACGGCTTCTGAGAAACAATTTTCTTTTAAAGACAGCTAATATAGTAACTAGCCACTTTCCTTTGGGTCTTAATGGCATGTGGGTGTAAAATGAGGAAGTGACTCAGTCATTTTATAATTGTTTCATGCCAGATCCAGACAGTAAAAATTAAACCACCATCACCACATAGAGAAAACAAACAGCATTCAATGAACGACACAGAGGTCCTGGAAATGTGGGGACAGTAAAAGAGGAGGATACAAATGAAGATTATAAATTCCTAGAAGCATTTAGTTCTGAACTGGGGGCTACAAAGAGCTGGTCTTAGAGAATTGAGACTATGAGTCCCAGTATGAAAGAAGCCTTTGAAATGTACTAGACAATGAAAAGAGGCTACTACTGCTAAGGGTGAGCAACCTCTACCCTAGATGTGACAAGAAAGAGATGTAAGAATGGTGTCTCCTTTTTTCCTGTTTCTTGAATTCCCTCACTGGCTCCTGTAAACAAAAGATAAGAGGTTAGGTAGAAATGTCTTCTGGAAAATTTAGCATTTGGGCCTCTTAGAAAGAAAAGTGAGTATGCTGCTCAACACTGTCAACTTGTCACAATGTAGAGACATTTGAGAAGATGAAACAATGGTTAAGAAGATGCCTCCAGTAGATAACCTGTAGGCAAGTTTTGGGGCATTAATATAATTGAGGATTGATTGATATGAGGGAGATCTGCTCATTATGTGTGGTCCTGGGCTGTATAAGAAAACAAGCTGATCCAACCATGGAGAGAAAACCAGTTAGTATTATTCCTCTCTAGGATCTCAGCTTCAGTTCCTGTTTTTAGGTTCATTCCCTGCTTTATTCCCTACTTTGGTATCCATCAGTAATGAACTATGATTGGGATATAAAAGTCAAATAAGCCCTTTCTTTCTTAGTTTGGCTTTGGTCATCATTTTATCACCACACAAGGACAATAAGGAGAAAAAAACTAGAAACAATTCAGTCAGATTATCAACACATCCATCCCTTTGGCAACTAAGCATCCACAGGTCCTACTACCTACACTTAAAAATTAGCAATAAAAATAAATAATGTCAAAATAATTTTAATCAGAGGGCAAAAACCATTTGCCTAGTGGAATATGCTCCCCATCTCTCTTCAAATGTGGAAAACATAAACCTTATCACTATATTTTCATTCAGCATCAAAAGTCTACCTGGATATTCTGTCCCTTAAAAACTAAACTGTAAATTAAGCTACTACCATTCTTCTCTGTATTAGAAGAGAAAAGCAAAGAAATGGATATCACATGTAACCTGTACTACATGTACATATAGTGTAAACGGAGACTGCTTATTCATTTCCAAGGCCATTCAGACCAAAATAATCACACAGAAACTATATTAATTACAATATTGTTTGACCTATTAGCTCAGGCTTCTATGCACTAACTCTTACATTTTAAATTAACCCATTTATATTAATCTGTGTAGCACCAAAAGGTCATGGCCTACCAGTAAGTTTCTGGTGTGCTTCTCCTTTGATAGCTACATGGCATCTCCTTGACTCTGCCTAATCTCTCTGTATGTCTCTTTCAACCTGGCTATATTCTGTATTGACAGTTAAATGTTTATAGCTGGGAAAGGGGCACCATTCATGATGGGGCCCAGAAGGAGTCTCTAAGGAGGGGCAGCAAAGAATAAAGTGACCCGAAGACACGGGGTGAGTGGGAACAAATGCATCTCGGTCCCCATGCTCAGTTCCAGGGTCAAGCTAGTGGAAGTATTTGCTTTCTGAGGAGAACATTCCAATCCCAGAAGGAAAAGGGGATTCATCACAGTCGAATGGCCAAAGCCTTTCTGTGAATTAAAAAACTGGCCACAGCCCTAAAGATCTTAACTGGTGGTCATGCAACTGGATTAGTTGTGAAGAGAGACTAGAAGAGGAAGTCCAACAGTCTACAGTGAGGAGCAGTCAGGACTCCCCATAAAGCAAGAGAGCCTTCAGACAATCCCAGAGAGCAGTCCCAGGCACAAGTCATCAGTTGCTCTCAGGCTGCTAGGAAGTCTGTGCAAGGACAAGGACAGAAGGAAAAGGAAAAGTAGTGCTCACAACTGAGTGTGCTAAGTATAGTGAGGGACTTCAGTTGTTAAGCCGCGGCCATATGTTCACACAGTGTCTCCTGGTGAAAAGGACTTGTCAGAGGCTCTTTTATTGGTTCTACCTTCTGGGTGGTCAGCCCTTATGTGAAGGTACTGGGAAGAACCAAGTCACGATGGAGAGTTCCTAACCAGGAAGACAAACAGGAAAGAAGAAAATGTAGGAATAGGAAAGAAACCCCCAACTCACCAAAGGCTCAGAAAATAAAAAAATAGGGGTCAACTCACCGAAAACAGCCGAAGGGAATGAACTCAAGATGCTGGCAGAGAGTCAAGATGGGGATGGCAGTTGCAGCAGCAAGCAAGGAAGAAAAATGCCCAAAAGAGGAAAAGAAGGATTGAAAAAGCAAGCAAAAGGAAAAGGTCCATCCGCATCAGTCGCCAGTTGTAATTTTTGTGAACTTGTTGATGTTGCCTGTTGTGCAGTCCCCATTTCCCAGTGGGGAGGGGGTGAGAAGACACAGAGGCAATGGCATAAATTCCAGGAGATTCCAATAATAAGCTCTTTATGTAAACAGGATCAGGGTTTGGGGGGGAGGCGTTAGGGAAATTAAGCTGCCACAGGAACTTTTCTGTTTGGTCCTCTTGAAACTGGAGGTCACTGCTGGAGTGTTGTGATTGGCTAGGAGCACATGTCATTAGTTAGCATGCTTTTGGTCCACTGACAGGTTGTCTAGGCGAATTTTGCTTACTCATTGTGAGTTTGCATGTGCTTGCTTGTGCTTGTGCTATTTCCCTGCCTCAGCACATGATCCCAGTGATTAATCCCTGTAGAAGTTAGGAAACTTCTGTCTGGATTGTTAGCTCTGAAGCTGAAAAGAGAGAACACTGGAAGAAAGGTATCTTAACTTGTTGGGAACTCCGCCTGACTCCTCAGGAAGTCAAGTGATACCTGGAGCTGGGGTGTAGTGGGGGATGGTCTCTCTGCAGGATGCAGCAATCTTTCTCCTCTCCTAGAGAGAGACATTAGATCTGAGTTTTGCTCAGTTTCCCTAAGGGAGTGTCCCAGCAGAACTATCAGCTTCTTCTGCTCTGCTCACTTCCAACCCAAGATGTTACTTGTGCAGGAACAGAGCAGAGCAGAAGTAAAAAACAATGAAACATTGTTACTTTTTTCTGCAGAGCAAACACCCCCTACCAACGGAATGTCTCAGCAAAGGTTCTTCTTTTCTGCACTGGCAAAGAGCTTCACCCAAATCTCTTTTAAGAAAAAGATTTAGTTGGGAAGGAGTCCAGGAGAATGGCTGCCTCTGCCACGGTGGTGAAGGACAAACAGCAACTGCAGGGGCAGAGGGACATATATAGGGTTTCTTCAGGGTGGAGTTTTCCCAGGGAGATTTTTGGCTCCGGGATTGGATAGTTTAGTTGGTCAGGGGGAGACCTGAGTTGGCTCTGGCTTCAGGGCTAAACTGTTTCTTTTACTGTCTATTTTTTAGCTTTTTGGCTCTATTTTCAGAATAGAACCAGAAACCAATATATATATATATTCTGGTTCTAGGGTCAAAGTGTGTTTCTTTGGCTCTGATTTCAGAATCAGGGTTTGTTTCTTTGGTTCTTGGTTCAGGGGTAAAATGTTTCACTGGCTTAGGTTTCAGATTCAAGGTGTGTTTCCTTCAACTGGCTCTGCATTTAGGGTCAGGGTGTTAGATTTCACACTTAAGGATTGGTTGGTTTCTTTGGCTTACTCTTTTATGCTTTTAGCCATAAATCATGCCAATGTGGATATCTTTGCTCTAGTAAATACCATTCAGAAATCCATCATCCTACCCATATTGGCAAGGCAATTTTAAAGTTGGCCACATCCAATACTACCCCCACCCAAGCAATGACTTAGTGACTATGAGATTCATTTGTTGTGATTTGACTGAGGGTAATTTCCAAAACGAAAGAATCCCTTAATCATTCCATTATACCTTACCCTTCTGTTTAAACAATTATTGGTTGATAAGCAATCTTTTTCTATCTGTACTTGTAATTAATTTTTGATCATTAAATTCTTAAGATTGTGGTACTATATTTTGATAATACATTTCTAATCCAAATGTGGTGGAAGTTCTCTAGGATCATATAGGAAAAAAATAGCTAAAGCAGTCAATGATCAGGCAGAAAATAATACATTCTGTTCTTTCTTCCTTCTGAAGACTTAGAATCTTTCTTCTATGTTATGGCAGTGAATTGTATTCTATTATCAATGTGTATAGGACATATTATAGTACAATACTAACTAAGCCCATCACTAAGTTATTTTACCATTTCAATGAATTGGATTAAATATAAAGTCTCTATAAATTTCCTCCTTTTCCTAAGATCTTATCATCTATTGCTCATATATGTATAAGAGCATGAATTTGTATAATTTTTACTATATAACTCATCCCTCATTGTAAAGTTTTGGTATCTTGTCCCTTAGATACCCCTGAAAATTAAGAGTGTATTGAAAGACAGTGAGGGGTGGGGGAATGGGTCTTAGACATACACATGAACTTGAAAAACTACCTATGAATGAGTTATTTCAGATTTTCAAGTACAAAAAGGCTAATAGCCTTAGGTGTGGGAAACTGTTTGAAAGCTTGATGATTCCCATTTTTGAAGTCCGCATATCCATCTCTGTCTACCAAAATTTTCCAAGTTGAATCCCAGAGTTCCATTCTTTCAGGAGCTCCACTTTACCCACAAGATAGTGGATATTAAAACCCACAAGAGCCATGGATAAAGCAGCATGCTCAACTTACCTTGTAAAGCCCAATGATCCCTTTCAAATTTGACATGGCATTTTGCTTCACCCTGCAGCTTGAGACCTGTCTTGAACTAATATGTCAAAGTTTTAGGATTTCCAGTGTTCTAGAAGTAAACCAATATGCTTAGGAAAAGGGTTATGCTGACTTCCCCTCCACAAAGCACTTGTAGTGATCATTGCTAAGATGGCAGTTGAATGCATGAACCACGAGTCTTTACAGAGCTTTGCCCTCCACAGTTTTATCTAAAGCAATAAGTCACTCACCTATCATGGATTATCAGTTACTTCTTTTCTGAAGGTAATCAAATCAGTAGTGTATTTAACGTCCATAAATTATCTCCCCAGGGATCTTTTATTTGAAATCTGTTCCTTGAACCTACCTATAAACCAATAAAAATGATAAGTACATACAAAGGTTTAAAAACATAAATCCTGGTTTGAGGGTCTAATTCAGAAACATTATAATATATCAGCAACTATGGGAGAGAAATAGAAATTGATGCAGGTGAAACACACTGGTGCTGTGGGACAATGGTCTATACCCTGCCAATTGTATTTTAATAAAATGCTGATTGGCCAGTAGTCAGGCAAGAAGTATCGGTGGGGTAACCAGGCAGGAAGTAGAGGCAGAGCAACAAGAAGGCTGGGAAGAGGGAAGCACAGTCTGCATCTGTGTCCCAGCCTCAGAAGAAAAAACATGCGACTGCCTTGCCGAAAAAGCTACCAAGCCACGTGGCTAACATAGACAAGAAATACGGGCTAAGACAAGTTAGAAGAGTTAGTGAATAGCCTGAGATACTGGGCCAATCAGTTATGATTAACGTAGACCTCTGTGTGATTTCTTTGGGGCTTAATGACTGACGCCTGGGGGGCCAGGTGGAACAGAAACCTTGGTCAACATACTGGAGATTAGAAACTTCAGGTGCCACATGTTATCTGATGGTACTTTCACCCTAGAATCTGGAATGACATCTAGACACCACTGCATCCTTGAGACAGCTGGACTGGCAGTCTGTAGTAAAAACAGAGGACAGGAGGACTCTGAAAGCTGATTCTGGATAACTGAAAGGAGATGGGCATGCAAAAATAGTATAGAAGCAAAAAAGAACAATTTTTTCTCTGCTTCTCTGGTGTGAGATGCCCTTCTGTATGCTGTTAATATATTTTATTGCTATTGGTTAATACAAAAAAACTGCTTTGATGTATGGCAGGGCAGAATATAGCTGGGCAGGAAATCCAAACAGATACAGGGTTAAAGAAAGCAGAATGAGAGAGATGCCAGCAGTTGCTGAAGTAGCAAGATGTGAGGATACAAACCACCGGCCTCATGGTAAAATATGGAATAATAAATTGGGTTAATTTAAGTTATAATAGCTAGTTAATAATAAGCCTTAGCTAATAGGCCAAACATTTTGTAATTAACATTAAGCCTCAGAGCGGTTATTTGGGAACTAGCAGAAGGGAGAGAAACCTACAATTACAAATGAACCAATGTAAGGCTTTCACATTTCCATATGGTCTGAGAAAACTTTTTAAAAAAGTTTCTGAATGTACATAAACAGAGCTTCACTGGGCTTCCCAGTCTCACAGTTTCATGCTAGCAGCAGCTCAGAGACACATCGCCCAACAGCTGCCTGTAAGAGAGGGCCAGCTGCCAGCTGCCATGAGCTAAGTGGTATGGTGGTTTTCTACAATCTCACATAGGCCTTGGTACAGAGAGGCTAACCAGCCTTGAGCTCTGTGGCAGATATAGCATTTGCTCACATAGACCAGAGAAGTTTGTGGACTGGTTATATGCTACTGGGGGAAAGGTGGTTATTGATACAAGGTCAATTTTGTTATACTATATGTATATTTCTGCTCTTATTTAAGGTATTATGTTTATACAGCTCATTTAAAAATGCAACATATAGTTAAGAAATACAAATTAATAGTCATCTATAATAGTCAAACTTATACACATATTAGAATTTCTAGATATGAAAGATATATTTTAAACACTTCAAATCTTCAAACACTTTCAAAGGCTTACAGAATATGGCATTTAAAATGGTTTAAGAACATAGACTTTTTTGACAGTGAGACACATATGCTCCTGGCAGCACCAATTACTTCAAAGAGGATGATGGGAATCACAGAAACTCCTAATGGACTTATCATTCAATATGGCAAAGCCATATTGCCCATTTGGGTAAGAAACTGCTCTTACTTGGACTGTTTAACAGTATGCTGTATGAACTGGACATGTAGGACACGCCAGAAAATGACTCCTGTATTTGTTAAAACAAGGTGTGACAGTTCTTCAGGGTTTCTGCTTCATGGAAGAGTATGCCAGACATTTTGCAGGACCCAGAAGAAAACAACTGATTAATTTTGCTAAAATAAATGGGACAGTTCTTCAGATTTCCTACCTCAATGAGAAATCTCCCAGATACTCCAGGCCTATAGACTAAAGATGGATTCCCCAATGTTACAGAAAAACTTTGGGTGACTTTCCAAGCAGCCAGATATCTCTATCATTTCTGGAGTTTTGGAAGTTGCTTACAGTGCAATTCCTATTTATTCAGGTAATATTGCAACCACTGGGGTCTTCAATGAAGTTGAATACTAGATAGTTGTAATTATCATTTTTCTTAGTTATGATAAAAGATAATTAGATATAAAACTTTTTTCTTTAGTTTTGCCAAATATAAAGAGACTAAATATTGCAACTGTAATTCTTGCTAGATACCTATCTTGTATACATAATTGTACAATGTTGAAGTGAAAACCTTCCCTTTTAATTGGACAGAAAAGGGGAGATGATGTGGGATGTCCTTTTGTATGCTGTGAATATGTTTTATTTGGCCTTTGGCAGAACAGAATATAAATGAGCAGAAATTCCCAACAGATACAGGGGGAAAAAGGTAGTGAGAGAAATGTCAGTAGTCACTGAAGAAGCAAGTTGTGAGGTAACAAGTCATGAGCCTTGGGGTAAAATGTAGACTAGCTGAAATGGGTCCATTTAAGTTTCAAGAGCTAGTTAATAATAAGCCTGGATAATAGGCCAAACACTTTGTAATTAATATCAAGCCTCAGAGTGGCTACTCAAGAACTAGTGGGAGGGAAAGAAACCTCCACTTACACTCCTCTCCCTATTTGATCCTTCCCCCCTAGTATCTTCCCTTGTAAGAACCCTCTTTTTGTTGGAATTGCAAACACATGCCACTATGCTCAGAATTACTTGTATGTGGGTTTTGGTTATTGCTGAGGGACAATGACTTATACCTTGTCAATTGTAAAGTGCTGATTGGCCAGTAACCAGGGAGGAAGTATAGGTTAGGTAACCAGGCAGGAAGTAGAGGTGGGGTAATGAAAGCAAGAGAATTCTGGCAAGAGGGAAGTTTCAGTCTGCAGTCATCACCCAGACAGAGAGGAAGCCAGACACAGAGCAAGCAAGATGTGACTGCCTCGCCACAAAAGGTACCAAGCCACGTGACTAACACAGACAAGAATTATGGACTGATAAAAGTTATAAGAATTAATTAATAGAAGCCTGAGTTAAAAGGCCAATTAGTTTATTAATTAATGTAGACCTCTGTGTTTTTCTTTGAGATTTAGCTACTGTGGGAAACCAGGCAAAACAGAAGCCTCAATCAACAGGTTATTGATTTCATGTCCTCAGGATTACACAGCAAGCATGTACAGTCGAAATTTTTCATTGGGAGCATTAGTTTCCCAATAATGACACAAATTAATAATGAACACTCAACCAATAGCTTAGGCTTGTTTCTAACTAGCCGTTAAAACTTAAATTGATCCATATTTGTTAATTTATTTGTTGCCATATGGCTCATTGTTTCTTAACTCATCTCCTACGTGACATACTTCCTCTGTGTCTTCTCACAACTCTGCCCTTCTTCCCAGCATCCTCTGTGCCTAGAAGTCCTGTCTAGCTATTGGCCATTCAGATGTTTATTAAACCAATAAGAGTTACATATCTTTACAGTATAATCAAATATCTCACAACAAACATGGATTTTTTTTGCAATCTCCC
Source organism: Ondatra zibethicus (assembly GCA_004026605.1). Classification (NCBI taxonomy): domain Eukaryota; kingdom Metazoa; phylum Chordata; class Mammalia; order Rodentia; family Cricetidae; genus Ondatra; species Ondatra zibethicus. Next base: position 51,377 of record PVIU01002361.1, on the reverse strand, counting down.
CAACCCTAATAGAATTTTCAGATTATTTTCTGAGACTAAACATACCAGTACAACTGAATAAATAATAATATATCCATAAAGCCAAGCAACTCTTACTATCTAGTTTTAGAAGACATTTATCAGTTACTAGCAATTCATGGTCCTTTTCTTCCCTTCTCTCCAATGAACTTGAATTTTGTAAACCATTAGTCTAGTTCTCACTGCTGCAGGTTTGCTTGTTATGGGGATTTCACATAAAGCAATACCAAAATACATCATCTTTCATAGCTGCCTTTTTATTTAGCATATTCACAGGGAATATGAATATTGCAGCAAGCATAAATTTCTTACTCTTCGTTCAATTGTAAAAGAATTAGTTATTTTCTCATTCTTATGATAAAATTGAGAAATAAAATATTTGTTTTTGTTCATAGTTTTTGGTACGGGGCTGGCAAAATGTTCAGTGGGGCAAATCACTTTCTATAGCCTCCTCATTGTCTCAACCCTTTTCCTTAGCTCCTAACTCCTGCAGGCATCCCTGGAAAGACACTGGCAAGGCCAGCCAAGGAAGCAGGTAGGTGATCTTCAGACCTTCACTTTCCCTCCTCTCCTCCAAATGCAATCACCCAGTCACATCTTCACCTCTGTAGCAGACTACCTGCTGTGCCCTCTCTTCCCTCAATGCCCACTGTTCCAGGGAACTAATCCTGTTTTCTTCTCTCCTGAGTACCCTTGACAACTCTGCCCCAACTTAACCCATTCCCATACTTAAGAGCTAGCCCACAATACCAAGAAACATACTATCTGAAGCCCCAAGTTATAATAGAGAGTTGTTCAGTTTCCTTTAGTTTGTAAGATTTCTGTTGGTTTTATTGTTCTTGAAATCCAGCTTTACTCCATGGTGGTCAGATAGGATATAAGGTATCATTTAGATTTCTTTTATCTGTGAGACTTGCTTTATGTTTGAGTATGTGATCATTTTTGGAGAAAGTTCAATGACATGCTCAGATGAGGGTTTTTTTTTTGTGTGTGTGTGTTTGGGTTAAATGTTCTGTAAATAATTGTTAGTCCATTTTTAGTTTCTTTCCTGTAGGCTGTTCTGACACGTCTCTGTTTTTGTCAGGATGACATATCTGTTACAAGGGAGAGGAACCAAAAGGGAGGCTTGTTCATCCAGGCTACCCAGCTAGCTTAGCCCTGAAATAACCACACAGAATTGTATTAATTAAATCACTGCTTGGCCCATTATCTCTAGCCTCTTATTGGCTAACCCTCATATCTTGATTTTACCCATATTTATTAATCTGTATATCACCATGTGGTAGTGGCTTACCTGGAAATATGCAGCATGTCTGACTCTGGCCGCATAGCGGCTCTCCAACTCTGCTTTCTTCCTCTCAGAATTTAGTTCTGTCTTCTCTGCCTACCTAAGTTTTGCCCTATCAACTAGACCAAGGCAGTTTCTTTATTCATTAACCAATAAAAGCAACACATGAACAGAAGGACCTCCTACACCACATATCTGTTGGTGATAGGAGGGTACTGAAGTTTCCCACACTCAGCTCATGAGTGTTACTATATGGTTTATGCTGTTGAAGTGTCTCTTTTGCAAACTTGGGTGCCTTTGCCTTACAGCATTGATGTTAATAACTGCAATCTCTCTTGATGGATTTTTCCTTTGATTAGTATGTAATGTTCTTCACCATCTCTTCTAATTTGTTTTAGCTTGAAATCTCTTTTGTCAGATATCAAAATGGCTACACCAACTTACTTATTTAGGTACATTTGCTTGGAATAACTTTTTCCAAATCTTTAATCTGAGGTAATATCTATCCTTTATGTTATGGTGTGTTTCTTTGATGGAGTAGAAAGATGAACCTATTTTAACAATCATTCTGCCAGTCTGTTTATTTTTTAATTAGGGGAATTGAGACCCTTAATGTTGAAAGATCAATGACTATTTTATTCTTATTGTTGTTGTTCTGTGTATGTGTGTGTGTTTCCATGTGCTTGTGTTTTGGGTCTGGCAGCATTTTTTCCCTATGTTTTCTTGAATGTAGGTAATATCGTAAGGTTGGACTTAACCTACTAGCAGATAGGGATTTATAGGTAGGTAATTGATAGCTTAAATATTGTTTTGATGTCTTATATTCTCCATCTATTGCTATTGAGAGTAATCTAGATTGTCTTTAGTGGCCTCATAATCTGTAGTATATGAGTCCAGTTCCTTATGCCTTTTAGGTTCTCCATGGAGAAGTCAGGAGTTATTATAATATGTCTGTGTTTATATTTCTTAATCTTTTTCTTTTATGGCTTTTAACATTCTTTCTTCATTTCATGCATTAATGATTGGATTATTATGTATCAGGAAAATTTTATTTTCTGTTCCAGTATATTCAGTGTTCTGCATGCTTCTTGTGTCATCCCCTTTTTTTAGGTTAGGAAAATTTTCTTCTATTATTTTGTTGAAAATATTTTCTGTGCATTTTACCTAGGTTTCTTCTTATTCCTCTGTTCCTATATGTCTAGATTTGATCTTTTTATAATATCCCATATTTTCTCTGGATATTTCGTGCCAGGGATTGATTTTTTAAATTTAAATTTTTTGATCAATTTATCCATTTCTTCTTTTGTAGCTTCAATACCTGATAATCTGTCTTCCATCTATTATATTCTGTTGAAGCTATCCTCTGTCCTTCCTGTTTTACTTGTTAAATTTTTATTTCCATATTTCCCTAAGGTTTGGTTTTCTTTATTGATTATATTTCTACTTTCATGTCATGAATGATGTTATTCATGTCCCTTCATTGTTTATTTTTGTTTTCATATGTTTCTTTAAGGGATTTATAAATTTCTGCCTTGCAAACCTCTAACATATATATACAGACTGTTTAAAATGGTCTTTTATTTATGTTTAAATTATGTTGGAATATCCAGAGTCTGTTGGGGTAGGGTTGCTGAGATCTAGTGAAAAAATATTTTCCTGGTTGTTATTGTGTTTATTTATTTATTTATTTATTTATTTAATTTTATTTTATTTTTGCATTCAAAAATTTCCACTTCCCCCACTCCTGCCATTCCTCTCCCGCTTCCCTTCCCCCCTTCCTCCTCCCTCCCCCTCCAGCCTTAGGAGAGGACAGGGTACCCTGCCCTGTGGGAAGTCCAAGGCCCGCCCCCCTACATCCAGGCTTAGGAAGCAGTGCATCCAAATAGCCTAGGATCCCAAAAAGCCAGTACATGCAGTAGACACAAGTCCCAGTGCCTTTATCAATGGCTTCTCAGTCAGCCCTCCATTGTCATCCATGATCAGAGTCCGGTTTGATCACACGCTCGTTTAGTCCCAGTCCAGCTGGATTTGGTAAGCTCCCATTAGATCAGGCACACTGTCTCAGTTGGTGGACCAACCCCTCGCTGTCCTGACTTCCTTGCTCATCTTCTTCCTCTTTCTGCTCTTCAAGTGGAACTTGGAAGCTCAGTCCAGTGCTCTGATGTGGGTCTCTCTCTCTATCTCCATCCATCGCTGGACAGAGATTCTATGGTGATATTCGAGATAATCATCAGTGTGACTATGGGGCAAGGCCAGTTCAGGCACCCTCTCCTCTTCTGCCCAAGGACCTAGCTGGGGACATCCCAGTGGACACCTGGGTTCCCATCTAGAGCCAAGTCTCTTGCCCCACTTAAAATGGCTCGCTTAATGTAGGTATCTTCTTCCCTGCTCCCATATCCACCCATCCTCCATCTCAGCCCTCCCACTCCCCCAAGCACTCCCAATCCTTCCCTTCTCCCTTATCTTTCCCCCTCTCCTGTTCCTCCAACCTCATCCCCACCCCTACCCCCACCCTCACGCTCCCAGCTTTTGCCTGGCATTCTTGTCTGCTTCCAATTTCCAGGTGGATTTATATATTTTATCTTTGGGTTTACCTTGTTATTTGGCTTCTCTAGGCTTGTGAACTATGGGCTCAATGTCCTTTGTTTATGACTAGAGTTCACTAATGAGTGAGTACATACCATATTCATCTTTTAGGGTCTGGGTTATCTCACTCAGGATAGTGTTTTCGATTTCCATCCATTTGCATGCACAATTCAAGATGTCATTGTTTTTTTAACACTGAGTAGTACTATAATGTGTATATATTCCACACTTTCTTTATCCATTTTTCCATTGAGGGGGATTTTGGTTGTTTCCACGTTCTGGCTATTACAAATAATGCTGCTATGAACATAGTTGTACAAATGCTTTTGTAATATGATTGGGCATCTCTTGGATATATTCCCAAGAGTGGTATTGCTGGATCCTGAGGTAGGTTGATTCCCAATTTCCAGAGAAACTGCCACACTGATTTCCAAAGTGGTTACACAAGTTTGCATTTCCACCAGCAATGGATGACTGTTCCCCTTACTCCATATACTTCCCAGCATAGGCTATTCTTGGTGTTTTTGATTTTAGCCATTCTCACAGGTATAAGATGGTATCTCAAAGTTGTTTTGATTTGCATTTCCCTGATCGCTAAGGAAGTTGAACATGACCTTAAGTATCTTTTGGCCATTTGAACTTCTTCTGTTGAGAATTCTCTGTTCAGTTCAGTACCCCATTTTTTAATTGGGTTATTAAGAATTTTAATGTTTAGTTTCTTGAGTTCTTTATATATTTTGGAAATCAGACCTTTGTCTGATGTGGGGTTAGTGAAGATCTTCTCCCATTCACTCAGATGCCTTTCTGTCATAATGACCGTGTCCTTTGCATTACAGAAGCTTCTCAGTTTCAGGAGGTCCCATTTATTCATTGTTGCTCTCATTGTCTGTGCAACTGGGGTTATATGTAGGAAGTGGTCTCCTGTGCCCATGTGTTGCAGTCTACTTCCCATTTTCTCTTCTATCAGGTTCAGTGTGTTCAGATTTATATTGAGGTCTTTAATCCATTTGGACTTGAGTTTTGTGCATGGTGATAGATATGGATCTATTTTCATTCTTCTACAGGTTGAGATCCAGTTATGCCAGCACTGTTTGTTGAAGACGCTTTCTTTCTTCCTTTGTATAATTTTAGCTCCTTTGTCAAAAATCAGGTGTTCATAGGTTTGTGGGTTAATATTTGGGTCTTCAATTCTATTCAATTGGTCGATGTCTCTGTTTTTATGCCAATACCAAGCTGTTTTATTACTGTAGATCTGTAATAGAGTTTGAAGTCAGGGATGGTAATACCTCTGGAAGTTCCTTGATTGTATAGGATTGTTTTTGCAATCCTGGGTTTTTTATTTTTTCATGTAAAGTTGATTATTGTTCTCTCAAGGTCTGTGAAGAATTTTGTTGGGATTTTGATGGGGATTGCATTGAATTTATAGGTTGCCTTTGGTAGAATTGCCATTTTTACTATGTTGATCCTACCAATCCAAGAGCATGGGACATCTTTCCATTTCTGTTGTCTTCTTCAATTTCTTTCTTCAAAGCCTTAAAGTTCTTGTCAAATAGATCTTTCACTTCCTTGGTTAGTGTTACCCCAAGATACTTTATGCTATTTGTGGCTATCGTGAAAGGTGAAGTTTCTATGATTTCCCTCTCTGCTTCTTTTTCCTTTGTATATAGGAGGGCTACTGATTTTTTTGAGTTGATCTTGTATCCTGCCTCATCACTGCAGGTATCTATCAGTTCTAGGAGTTCTTTGGTAGAGTTTTTGGGTCACTGATGTATACTATTATATCATCTGCAAATAACAAAAGTTTGACTTCTTCCTTTCCAATTCGAATCCTTTTGATCTCCTTATGTTGTCTTATTGCTATTGCTAGAACTTCAACCACTATGATGAAGAGGTATGTAGAGAGTGGACATCTTTGTCTTGTTCCTGATTTTAGTGGGATGTCTTTGAGTTTCTCTTCATTTAATTTGATATTAGCTGTTGGCTTGCTGTATATTGCTTTTATTATATTTAGATATGATCCTTGTATCCCTAATCTCTCCAAGACCTTTATCATAAAGAGGTGTTGTATTTTGTCAATTTTTTTTCAGCATTTAATGGTGAACCAGCCCTGCATCTCTGGGATGAAGCCTACTTGATCATAATGGATTTTTTTATGTGTTCTTAGATTCTGTTTGCCAGTATTTTATTGAGAATTTTTACATTGATGTTCGTGAGTGAGATTGGACTGTAATTCTCTTTCTTTTTTGGATCTTTGTGTGGTTTTGGTATCAGGGTAACTGTAGCTTCATAAAAAGAATTCGGCAATGACTCTTGTGTTTCTATTATGTGAAACACATTAAGGAGTATAGGTATTAGCTCTTCTTGGAAGTTCTGGTAGAATTCTGCATTAAAAAATCTGGTGCTAAGCTTTTTTTGGTTGGGAGGTTTTTTTTATGACAGCTTCTATTTCCTCACGACTTATAGGTCTATTTAAGTTGTTCACCTGGTCTTGATTTAATTTTGGTATGTGGTACTTATCTAAAAAAAATCCATTTCTTTTACATTTTCCAACTTTGTGGCATACAGGCTTTTGTAGTAAGACCTAGTGATTCTCTGAATTTCCTCAGTGTCTGTTGTTATCTCACTCTTTTCATTTCTGATCTTGTTAATTGGCTTATTCTCTCTCTGTCTTTTGAATAGTTTGGATAGGGGTTTGTCAATCTTGTTGATTTTCTCAAAGAACCAGCTCTTTGTTTCACTGAATCTTTGGATTGATTTCTGTGTTTCTTTTTGTTGATTTCAGCCCTCAGTTTGATTATTTCCAGTCTTCTACTCCTCCTGGGTGAGTCTGCTTCTTTTTACTTTAGAGCTTTCAGCTGTGCTGTTAAGTCTCTATTGTAAACTTTCTCTCTCTTTTTTTTTTTTAATGTGGGCACTTAGTGCTATGAACTTTCCTCTTAGCACCGCTTTCAGCTTTCATAGTGTACCAAAGGTTTGGGTATGTTGTATCTTTATTTTCGTTGAATTCAAGGAGGACTTTAATTTCTTTCTTTATTTCTTCCCTGACCCAGGGTTGGTTCAGTTTCCATGAGTTTGTAGGCTTTCTGGGGGTAGAATTGTTGTTAAATTCTAAGTTTGTTCCATGGTGATCCGATAAGACACAGGTGGTTACTAAAATTTTTTATATCTATGGATCTTTGCTTTGTTACTGAGTATGTGATCAGTTTTCAAGGAGGTTCCATGAGATGCTGAAAAGAAGGTATATTCATTCCTTTTTGGGTGGAATATTCTATAGCTGTCTGTTAAGTCCATTTGATTCATTACCTCCATTAGTTCTCTCATTTCTCTGTTAGGTTTCTGTCTGGTTGACCTGTCCATTAGTGTTGAAATCTCCTACTTTTAGTGTGTGGGGTTTGATGGGTGCTTCAAGTTCTAGTAATGTTTCTTTTACATATCTGGGTCCTTTTATATTAGGGGCATATATATTCAGGATTGAGACTTTATCCTGTTGAATTGTTCCTGTTATGAGTATAAAGTTTCCATCTCCATCTCTTTGATTGATTTTAATTTGAAGTTGATTTTGTTAGATATTATTATAGCCACACCCGCTTGTTTCTTAGGTCCGTTTGATTGAAAAACCTTTTCCCAACCCTTTATTCTGAGATAATGTCTGTCTTTGTGGTTGAGGTGTGTTTCTTGTAAACAGCAGAATGTTGGATCCTGTTTTCGTTTCCATTCTCTTAACCTGTGCCTTTCTATGGATGAATTGAGTCCATAATTGATATTAAGTGATACTAATAACCAGTGTTTGTTAACTCCGGTTATTTTTTTTTTTTTTTTTTTTTTTGGTGGTAGAGTTTGTCTGTTTCCCTTCTTTGAGTTGTGCTGGTGGAGGGTTGTTAGATGTCTTTGTTATTATGGGTGTTGTTTGCTTTTTTTGGTTGTGGTTTTTCTTCTAGTACTTTCTGTAAGGCTGGGTTTGTGGCTATGTGTTGCTTAAATTTGTTTTTATCCTGGATTATCTTGTTTTCTCCATCAATAGTGAAAGAAAGCTTTGCTGAGTATAATAGTCTTGGCTTGCATCCATGGTCTCTTAGTATCTGCAGCACATCTATCCAAGACCTTCTGGCTTTCATGGTTTCCATAGGGAAGTCAGGTGTAATTCTGATAGGTTTACCTTTATATGTTACTTGTCCTTTTTCCTTTGCATCTCTTAATATTCTTTCTTTATTCTGCGTGTTTTATGTTTTGATTATTATATGGCGAGGGGATTTTTTTTTGATCTAGTCCATTCGGTGTTCTGTATGCTTCTTGTACCTTCATAGGAATATCCTTCCTTAGGTTGGGAATGTTTTCTTCTATAATTTTGTTGAATATATTTTCCGGGTCTTGGAGTTGTAATTCTTCTTCTTCTTCTACCCGTTATTCTTTGATTTGTTCTTTTCATGGTGTCCCAGATTTCCTGGATGTTTTGTGTTAAGAATTTGCTGGATTTGCTGTTTTCTTTGATCAATGAGTTTATTTCCTCTATAGCATCTTCAGCGTCTGAGATTCTTTCTTCTATCTCTTGTATTCTGTTGGTTATACTTGTCTCTGTAGTTCCTCTTTATTTACCCAGATTTTCCATATCCAGCCATCCCTTGGTCTGTGTTTTCTTCATTGTCTCCATTTCAGTTTTCAAGTCCTGAACTCTTTCCATTACTTGTTTGATTGCTTTTTCTTGGTTTTCTAGGGTATCTTTGAGGGATTTTTTCATTTCTTCTAACTTTTTGTTAGTCTTCTCTTCCATTTCTTTGAAGGAGTTTTTCACATCCTCTTTAATGGTCTCTATCATTTGCATAATGTTACATTTAAAGTTGATTTCTTCTACTTCTGGATTCGGTTGTTCAAGTCTTCCTTTTGCATATTCACTGGATTCTGATGTTATCATGTTGCTTTTCAGGTTGTTGGAGGAATTCTTGCATTGGCGTCTGGCCATCTCTTCCTTCAAATGTGGTTAGGAGAGTCTAGGCGCCTGGGTCCAATTTTTGCTGTGGCTAACTCTGTTCTTGGGGATTTTTATTGTTCTGCCCTCTCTTAGGTCCCCTCAGCACTGGAGTTGGCTCTCAGATCCCCTCCTCCCTGAAGTAGGCTGTGGTGGTGGATCTAAGGACCCTCTCTGGATGGATCTACTGGTACTGGATAAGGGCCACTTTCTGGCCAAAGACCTTGCAGACAAATGGGTAGTGTTGGTAGATGCTCAGTGGAACAAAGAAACCCCTGCAGCCTTTCACTCACCATTGTATCCCCAGACCCTCAGCCCCGAAATAAGCTAAGTTGGGAGATCCTAGGACTCTGCAGATGGAAAGGGGTGCTTGGGTGCAAGCTGGAGGGGGCATAAGTAGAAAAGCCTGTAGTGGGGGAGAAGCCCCGCTGAATGCCCAGAATGTTTAGAGGATTGGAGGGCGCTTGTACTCCCTTTCCAGGGCGTCTGGCCAGCCAGGCAGGCTCACACATACCCCTCCTGATGGATTTACTCATACTAGATCAGGGCCACTTGCTTTCCAAGGACTTCATAGACAAAAGGGCAGGCTTGGTAGATGCTGGCTCTGCGGAACAAAGAAACCCCCGCACCCTTGCACTCACCACTAAGTCCCCAGAGCTTTGGCCCCGAAGCAGGCTGAGTTGGGGGATCCTAGGACCGCGCAGATGGAAAGGGGTGCTTGTGGGCAAGCTGGGGTGGCATAAGTAGAAAAGCCAGTAGCCGGGGAGAAGCCCCACCAAATGGCCAGAAATTTTATGGGATTGGAGGGCGTATGTACTCCTTTCCCAGGACATCTGGCTGGACCTTTTCTGTGTTTCTATGCTGCCATCTAGGCATCATAGTCTGGGAAGATTGTCGTTCTAGGTGCTGATATCTGCCCTTGTCTTTCTTGGGTGGATGTGATCTTTCTTTGTTTCTGTTGCCCTTTGTCCTTCTTACAAGACTGTGGTAGCTGAGAGTTGCCTTGTAGGAAATTCTTTTAGGATCCTAATATGTGTGGGCACTGGGATTTCTATGTAAAGTATGTTTATAGGTAATGAGACCAGAAATTTAGGAATGGGGATTGGCTGGGCATGGTGGAGGAGCTTCAGAAGAGGAAGGAAAGCATGGTGTTCCTTTAGTATCTGTTTAGGTAGCCCCTTGGGAATAGAGACAGACAGTGTAAAGATACCATAGCAGAAGGTTTGCTACAGAACTTGGGGTGAGACTTGATATTTGGACTTGGCGGAATGGAAGGAATGGTGAAGATCTGCAGTTAGCTTAATTGCTTCCCTTGGTAGCATAGCCTGTGGATTTCCAGGGAGTACCTGCTGGAGTTGGAGGCTGGGATAAAGCAACTAGTATGGAAAAGAAAGTTTGGAGGGGAAGATCTGTGGGATCCTAGACATGAACGAGACTGCAGTAGGCATTCTGTTGCAGAGCTGGGATGAGACTGGGTGATTAATTTGGGGGAACAGAGGCAGTGGTGAAGATTTGCAAGTAGCCTACCTGCTTCCCTGGCTGCAGTCTGTTTTGATTTTATCTTATTATATTTGTGTTTTTTGATTTAATATTATTCCTTAGGTTCTTGTTTGCTTCTAACATGACAAACAAAGGGTGTGGATCTGGGCAGGCAGAGAGGGTGAGGAGAAACTTGAACAAGTAGGAAGGGGAAATCATAATCAGAATATATTTTATGAAAAAAATCTATTTTCAATAAGAAGAAAAGTTATGTAATATGAGATACCATGGCAATAAAAATGTTAAAATAGTGTAAAATGTGCTTTAAAATGTTTTTGCACTGGTGTTGGGAAGATTTGTCAGTTGGGAAAGTGCCTGATAGTCAAGCATGGGATTTCAGTTTGGATATTTAGCATACTACTAAATTTCAGGCATAGTAGTACATATCTATAACCCTAAATCTGTGGGGTACAGACAACTGGATGTTCTAGGGTAGCTAGTCATCCAATAAATGAGCACTGGGTTCAATGAGATAACTTTTCTCAAAATATAAGTTGGAAAGCAATAGACAGAAGAAGTCCATCTCTTGCTTACACACACACACACACACACACACACACACACACACACACACACAGTACAAAGCATGCCCACTAATGGTTTAGAGTAAAGTATTATACAGTCATATATACTGCTATTTTAAAATATATCATTAAAAATGTCTAAGTATATTTCAGACTCTAGGAATAAAAACCAAGACAGATTCATAATGTTTCAAAATAGTCCACTGAATACATGGCACATGAAAATTTCTCATGTTCATCATGTAAACTATTTACTTTAAAAGCTATGAAGTTGGGGAAATGAATAGTATAATGTCATTGAACCCACAGTATACTCTAAATCAAGTAGTACCGAAATGGGTGACATACAATTTCTACAGTCTCTGAAGCACAAGAATATATCTGAAAACTATTTCTATTTCTTCCTGCAAATTCCAGAAGTTCTGCTGTGTGTCACCTTTGCAAAGAACAAATGAGCCTTCAATCTCCTTCTCAGATCATATCACTGAGAACCTAACCATTTTAATCCCATTAATATGATTGAGAAAAAGAGCAAAATAATTATGCCTCTCATTTTTCACCAGAACGTTGTCTCTTTCTTTAGGTACTCTTTAAAAGAAAATAGTACTTTGTTTTGACAAAAGAAAAGAAAGATGACCAATGGATAAAAGTGCTTATTGCCAAGCCCAATGACCTGAATTTGATACCCAGGACATACAGAGTGGGAAAAAAAGAACCCATGACCTTAATACAGCTGCTATGGCATGCATCTGCCCACATACTTGTACACAAATAAATATGTGAATAAACAAAATTATTTTTTAAAGGAAGAAATGCATTTCATTGTGTCAGAAAAGGCATGATGCCGGTGGCATGAAGCTACTGGTCACATTGCTTCCAGTTGGAAAGCAAAGAGCGATGAAGGAAGGTCCCTTTGAAATGAAACAGCATCATCCATGTGCAGATGCATCTTCCTCTTTCTAGTTAAATATGCCCACTGTGAGTCTGCAGTTTATTCCAAATCCTGTCTATTTGATGATAATGATAATGACACTAAGTAGTATTTCGATTTAGGGATACAGCACATTTTATTTATCTCTTCATCAACTGATAAGCACTGGGGTTGTTTTGTTTCTACATTGGGAAATGTTTTTTTTTCCATATACTTTTATTTTTTTCCATTCAAAAAAAATTACATTTCCTCCCCTTCTCCCAGTCCCCTCCTCCCTCCTGCTGCTTCCTTAAAAGAGTGCATGGTGCCCTGCCCTGTGGGAAGTCCAAGGCCCTTCCCCCTCCGTCCCAGCCTAGGAAGGTGTGCATCCAAATAGACTAGGTTCCCAAAAAGATAATACATGCAGAAGAGATAGGTCCTAGTGTCATTGTTGATGGCTTCTCAGTCTGCCCCCATTGGCAGCCAAATTTAGAGAGTCCAGTTTGATCATATGCTCGTTCAGTCCTGGTCCAGCTGGATTTGGTGAGCTCCCATTAGATCAGGCACACTGTCTCAGTGGGTGGTCGAGCCCCTCACGGTCCTAACTTCCTTGCTCATCTTCTCCCACCTTCTGCTCTTCGACTGGACCTTGGGATCTCAATCCATTGCTCTGATGTGAATATGGGTCTCTGTCTCTATCGCCATCCATTGGACGATATTTCTATGGTGGTGATCAAGATATTCATCAGTGTGACTATGGGACAATGATAGTTCCGGCATCCTCTCCTCTGCAGCCCAAGGACCTAGCTGGGGACATCCCTGTGGACACCTGGGTTCTCCTCTAGAGCCAAGTATCTTGCAAGACCTAAAATGACTCCCCTAATGTAGATACCTTATTCCCTTCTCCAACATCCACCTTTCCTCCATCTCCACCTTCCCACTCCCCCAAGCTCTCCCCAGTCCGTCCCTTCTCCCTTTTCCTTCCCCCTCTCCCCTTCTTCACTCCCCCTACACCTACCTCTATCCCCACCCCCGTATTCCCACCTTTTGCCTGGCAATCTTGTTTGCTTCCAAATTCCAAGAGGATCTATATATATATATATATATATATTTCTTTGGGCTCACCTTGCTATTTGGCTTCTCTGGGCTTGTGAGCTATAATCTTAGTGTCCTTTGTTCTATGGCTAGGGTCCACTAATGAGTGAGTACTTACTATAATCGTCTTTTTGGGTTTGGGTTACCTCACTCAGGATAGCGTTTTCTATTACCATCCATTTGCATGCAAAATTCAAGATTTCATTGTTTTTTAACACTGAGTAGTACTCTAATGTGTATATACTCCACACTTTCTTGATCCATTATCCCATTGAGGGGCACCTAGGTTGTTTCCAGGTACTGGCTATTACAAATAATGCTGCTATGAACATAGTTGCACAAATGCTTTTGTATTATGATTGGGCATCTCTTGGGTATATTCCCAAGAGTAGTATTGCTGGATCCTGAGGTAGGTTGATTCCCAATTTCCTGAGAAACCACCACACTGATTTCCAAAGTGGTTACACAAGTTTGCATTGCCACCAGGAATGGATGAGTATTCCCCTTACTCCACATCCTCTCCAGCATAAGCTATCATTGGTGTTTTTGAATTTAGCCATTCTGATGGTGTAAGATGGTATCTCAAAGTTGTTTTGATTTGCATTTCCCTGATCGCTAAGGAAGTTGAACATGACCTTAAGTATCTTTTGGCCTTTCGAACTTCTTCTGCTAAGAATTCTCTGTTCAGATCCTTACCCCATTTTTTAATTGGGTAATTTAGCATTTTAATGTCTAGTTTCTTGAGTTCTTTGTATATTTTGGAGATTAGACCTTTGTCCGATGTGGGGTTAGTGAAGATCTTCTCCCATTTAGTAGGATGCCTTTTTGTCTTAATGACAGTGTCCTTTGCTTTACAGAAGCTGCTCAGTTTCAGGAGGTCCCATTTATTCATTGTTGCTCTTATTGTCTGTGCCACTGGGATTTTACATAGGAAGTGGTCTCCTGTGCTCATGTATTGCAGGATACTTCCCACTTCCTCTTCTATCAGGTTAAGTGTGGTCGGATTTATATTGACGTCTTTAATCTATTTGGATTTGAGTTTTGTGCATTGGAGATAGATAAGGATCTATTTTCATTCTCCTACACATTGACATCCAGTTATGCCAGCACCATTTGTTAAAGATCCTTTCATTCTTCCATTGTATAATTTTAGCTTCTTTGTCAAATATGAGGTGTTCATAGGTTTGTGGATTAATATCCGGGTCTTCGATTCTATTCAATTGGTCAATGTCTCTGTTTTTATGCCAATACCAAGCTGTTTTCATTACTGTAGCTCTCTAATAGAGTTTGAAGTCAGGGATGGTAATGCCTCCTGAAGTGCCTTTATTGTATTGGATTGTTTTGGCTATCCTGGGGTTTTTGTTTTTCCATATAAACTTAGTTATTGTTATCTCAAGGTCTATGAAGAATATTGTTGGGATTTTGATGGGGATTGCATTGAATCTATAGATTGCCTTTGGTAGAATAGCCATTTTTACTATATTGATCCTACCAATCCAGGAGCATGGGAGATTCTTCCATTTTCTGGTATCCTCTTCAATTTCTTTCTGCAAGGCCTTTAAGTTCTTGTCAGATAGATCTTTTACTTCCTTGGTTAGTGTTACCCCAAGATACTTTATGCTATTTGTGGCTATCGTGAAAGGTGATGTTTCTCTGATTTCCCTCTCTGTTTCTTTATCCTTTGTGAATAGGAGGGCTACTGATTTTTTTTCAGTTGATCTTGTATCCTACCGCATCACTGAAGGTTTTTATCAGCTATAGAAGTTCTTTAGTAGAGTTTTGGGGGTCATTTATGTACACTATCATATCATCTGCAAATAACAAAAGTTTGACTTCTTCCTTTCCTATTTGAATCCACAATATCTCCTTATTCTATCTTATAGCTATTGCTAGAACTTCAAGCACTATATTAAAGAGATATGGGGAGAGTGGACAGCCCTGTCTTGTTTCTGATTTGAGTGGAATTGCTTTGAGTTTCTCTCCATTTAATTTGATGTTAGCTGTCAGCTTGCTGTATATTGCTTTTATTATATTTAGATATGAACCTTGATTCCCTAATCTGTCCAAGAACTTTATCATAAAGGGGTGCTGAATTTCTTCAAATGCTTTTTCAGCATCTAATGAAATGATCATATGGTTTTTTCTTTTAATTTATTAATATGATGGATTACATTGATAGATTTCCGTATGTTGAACCAGCCCTGCATCCCTGGGATGAAGCCTATTTGATCATAATGGATGATTTATTTGATGTGTTCTTGGATTCTGTTTGCCAGTATTTTAGTGAGAATTTTTGCATCAATGTTCATAAGTGAGATTGGTCTGTAATTCTCTTTCTTTGTTGGGTCTTTGTGTGGTTTTGGTATCAGGGTAACTGTAGCTTCATAAAAAGAGTTTGGCAATGACCCTTCTGTTTCTGTTATGTGAAACACCTAAAGGAGTATAGGTATTAGCTCTTCTTGGAAGTTTTGGTAGAATTCTGCATTAAAACCATCTGGTCCTGGGCTTATTTTGGTTGGGAGGTTTTTAATGACAGCTTCTATTTCCTTGCGACTTATAGGTCTATTTAAATTTTTCACCTGGTCGTAATTTAATTTCGGTGTATGGTATTTATCTAAAAAACTGTCCATTTCTTTTACATGTTCCAATTTTCTGGCATACAGGCTTTTGCAGTAAGAGCTAATGATTCTCTGAATTTCCTCAGTGTCTGTTGTTATGTCCCCCTTTTCATTCCTGATCTTGTTAATATGAGTATTCTCTCTTTGCCTTTTGATTAGTTTGGATAGGGGTTTGTCGATCTTGTTGATTTTCTCAAGAAACCAGTTCTTTGTTTCATTGATTCTTTGGATTGTTTTCTGTGTCTCTATTTTGTTGATTTCAGCCCACAGTTTGACTATTTCCAGTCTTCTACTTCTCCTGGGTGAGTCTGCTTCTTTTTTTTCTAGAGCTTTTAGATGTGCTGTTGAGTCTCTAATGTGTGCTTTCTCCATTTTCTTTATGTGGGCACTAAGTGCTATGAACTTTCCTCTTAGCACTGCTTTCATAGTGTTCCATAGGTTGGGGTATGTTGTGTCTTTATTTTCGTTGAATTCAATGAAGACTTTAATTTCTTTCTTTTTTTCTTCCTTGTCCCAGGAGTAGTTCAGTAGTTGACTGTTCAGTTTCCATGAGTTTATAGGCTTTCTGGGGGTGTAATTGTTTTTAAACTCTAACTTTACTCCATGATGATCTGATAAGACAGAGGTGGTTACTCCATTTTTTTTGTATCTGTGGATGTTTGCTTTGTTACCGAATATGTGATCAATACTCGAGAAAGTTCCATGAGATGCTGAGAAGAAGGTATATTCTTTCCTGTTTGGGTGGAATGTTCTATAGATGTCTCTTAAGTCCATTTGATTCATTACATCTGTTAGTTCTCTTATTTCTCTGTTAAGTTTCTGTATGGTTGACCTGTCCATTGGTGAGAGTTGAAATCTCCTATTATTAGTATGTGGGGTTTGATGTGTGCTTTGAGTTCTAGTAATGTTTCCTTTACATATGTGGATGCTTTTATATTAGGGGTATATATATTCAGGATTGAGACTTCATCCTGATGGATTATTCCATTTAAGAGTATAAAATGTCCATCTGCATCTCTTCTGATTGATTTTAGTTTGGAGTCGGTTTTGTTCCATATTAGTATAGCGACACCAGCTTGTTTCTTAGGGCCATTTGATCGAAAAACCTTTTCCCAACCCTTTACTCTGAGATAATGTCTGTCTTTGTGGTTGAGGTGTGTTTCTTGTAAACAACAGAATGTTGGATCCTGTTTTTGTATCCATTCTCTTAACCTGTGCCTTTTTATAGGTGAATTGAGTCCATTGATATTAAGTGATATTAATGACCAGAGGTTATTAACTGCGGTTATTTTTTTAGGGTTGCAGAGTTTGTGTCTTTCCTTTCTTTGAGTTGTGCCAGTGGAGGGCTGTTAGATCTCTGTGTTATTATGGGTGTTGTTTGCTTCCTTTACTTGTGGTTTTCCTTCTAGTACTTTCTGTAAGGCTGGGTTTGTGGCTATGTATTGCTTAAATTTGTTTTTATCCTGAAATACCTTTTTTTCTCTATCGATGTTGAATGAAAGCTTTGCTGGTTATTGTAGTCTGGGCTTGCATCCATGGTGTCTTAGTGTCTGTAGCACATCTATCCAAGACCTTCTGGCTTTCATGGTTTCCATAAAGAAGTCAGATGTAATTCTGATAGGTTTACGTTTATATATTACTTGGCCTTTTTTCCTTTGCAGCTCTTAGTATTCTTTCTTTATTCTGTATGTTTTGTGTTTTGATTATTATATGGTGAGGGGATGTCTTTTTTTGATCCAGTCTATTCGGTGTTCTGTATGCTTCTTGTACCATCATAGGCATATCCATCTTTAGGTTGGGAAAGTTTTCTTCTATAATTTTGTTGAATATATTTTCTGGGCCTTTGAGCTGTGCTTCTTCTCCTTCTTCTACCCCTACTATTCTTAGGTTTGGTCTTTTTATGTTGTCATAGATTTCCTGAGTGTTTTGTGTTAAGAATTTGTTGGATTTGTTCTTTTCTTTGATCAATGAGTTTATTTTCTCTATAGTATCTTCAGCATCTGAGATTCTTTCTTCTATCTCTTGTAGTCTATTGGTTATACTTGTCTCTGCAGTTCCAGCTTGTTTACCCAGATTATCCATCTCCAGCCTTCCCTTGGTTTGTGTTTTCTTCATTGCCTCCATTTCAGTTTTTAAGTCTTGAACTGTTTCCATTACCTGTTTGATTGCTTTTTCTTGGATTTCTAGCATATCTTTGAGGAATTTATTCATTTCTGACTTAACTTTTATACAGAAAAATCAGAATGTACACAGTCTTTCTGTTGTATGTGTATGTGTTGTAGTCATAGCACCTTTTGTTGAAAGACAATCGCTTCATTGAATTCTCTTGACATTTTTGCAGATATTAATTTTTGATATGTTTTCTTTCTGAAGTCTCAGTTTTAGTTCATGGATTTGTCTATCTTTATGACAGCACAGTATCGCCTTGATCACAGTAAGTTTCCAATCAATTTAAATACTAGATGAGTATGTGATGGGTAAGGGTATTTCATGCAGATTCTAGGATTGGTTTGTCATATTTCTGAAAGAAAAACAGATTATTAGGATATTTAAAAATAACTATTAAAGCATAAACTTAGTTTGGGAAGTCATTTGATATATAGTTGTATGCTATTTTCACATTTGTTTGTGTATTCTTACTTATTTCAAAAAGTATTGTAGTTTCAATAAAGTAAAGTATAGTTTTTGTTCTATAAAATTAATTCATAGGTTTGTTTTTTCAGCATTACAAAAGGAATTACTAAGCTTCATTTTAAGTTACTCATTACTATGTAGAAACACAGGTGATGCTTACGTTAAATTTCTATCTGAAACATTGGCCACATTGGTTTATCATTTTAATATTTAGAATCCTTAGGATTGTGTGTGTGTGTGTGTGTGTGTGTGTGTGTGTGTGTGTGTGTACACACATACAACAGAAAGAGTTTGTAAATCAGGGGCTGGGAAAGAGATTTTGGCTGGTAAAGTGCTTACCATGAAGAAAAACATAAGGAACTGAATTTGCATCCCAGATGCTAGGTATTCATGAAAACTTACTCATAATCTCAGTGCTTAGGAATTAAAGACAGGGATACCCCAGAACCAAACTGGCTAACCAGTCTAACAAAACAGTGAGTTCTAGGTTCTCAGTTACATGCTAGTTCTTACTCAGTCTTTTAAACACAGATACAATCTTGTCAGGTTTTCAGATATTGGAATCATTTTATGTACATTCAAAACAATGTTTCCTATGACTTAGAGCAGTTTAAATATATTTTTAACATTTCAAAGCATTTCTTATATTTTAATATATTCCCAGGATGCTCCATTGTCTGGTTAGTAGAAAGCCTAAACAAGTCATGAATCCGAATAATAAATGCATGAATGCAGCAAATGTAAAGCTCTTTTAACTAATCTAATATTCTGTGTAAATTGAACAACATTGAAGCAAAATTTAATCTTGAAGGTGATTACTTAATTATACAGTTTAAATAGGAGTTAAGCACAGATAACAGGTCCTATTTAAACCTGTAGTATTTTTACCAATTTAAATATTAAAAATAGTAATAGTAGGGCTGGAGAGATGGTTAAGTGGTTAAGAGTATATTCTACTTTGAGGCAGGACCAACGATATTCCTCCTGCATCTGTGCTGAGATGGAAGGATCTCCAAAGAGTCAGTTTAAGCAGTAGGGATACATCCTGGTCCCAGTGCTAGTGGTTCCACAGACTGCCCAAGCCACACAACTGTCACACACATTTAGAGGACCTACTTGGAGGAAAAGTAGTGGGAGATGAATTGGTATGTAAAATGAGAAAAGATTGTTTTAAAAATAAATAAGTAAAAAAAAGTTATGTACTACTATTGTTTGACTCCCAGCACCCACATTGGCTATATCACAACCTGAAACTCCAGTCCCAGGACCTCTGATACCCTCTTTTGACTTCCTTGGGCACCTGACCTTACTCACGTCACACGCACATATACACTCTTATAGATTTCTTGAAACAATAATGGTAATAACAAATATAGATATATTAGGCAGAAAGGATTTACAAATATTAAGTTCTGAAATATTATATTGTCTTATTGTTTCAAAATAATAACTGTTATAGTATTATCTATTAGTGGTATCTAGTACTACCTATTAAGGTAACAAATATTGAATATGTGGGACTACAGAACTCTCTTCTAACTCATTCTGATATTAAAGTGACTACATAGATGAGCTCTACATAATCTTAGATACCCTTGCAAGTGTGATCTGGTACAGATTTTGGTTTGCCATACAGACATGAAAGAGTAAGATTTCAGAGCTTGAAGTAAAATGAGAACTGTCTCCTACTGGTTTTCCTACTGCTGTATAGAAGCATGCTGGGAAGAATTACTCTCTTGCTCTTCTGGTATACAGATACAATCTCTAGAGATGTCATTAGGTAAAGTTAGCAGAAGCTTCTCAGCTTTTTTTCAATATGTGGTCTTGAACTTGGAAGTTCTAGTGGCAGGGCCAGATTCTGCACCTGCCTATTGGGGACAGAAGTTGTTTACCTCCTCTGGAAGCCCAGGTGTATGTTTTCAGAAGTTCTCCTCAGTTCTCTTTACATAGCCAAGCCTCTCAACTCTTCCAAGCACTATATGAAGATCCAAATCTCAATAACCCCTTTGTGGTTACTTAAAATAGTGGAAAATAACTTAGATTTATTGATCTCAAATTATGTTAACCATGGTTATTTAAATCTATATATTAGTATTTGAAGATGTTTTCTTGACAAAAATAGTGTGTACAGAGTGTTCAAACTCCCTATGTTTCACTGCTGCTAAATATTTCAAGAGTGCATGAGACAGTATGGAGTGGCAGGCATTAGTGTGGCTTTTCTACTACTTGATCTTCCAACTGCAGCCTTGTTTATAGTCATTTAACCATGAACGTGGAAACAATGCATAAGTAGAGTTATACATAAAATGAATACTTTTTAGAATCACAGTTATAAAAGAAAAACATGAAAACTCAGGGTTCATACACATTTAGAGTTGGGTGGATCACAAATGTTGAAAAATTGGCATATGAACTTGATTGTTCTTATATTTCTTCAAATGTCTCCATAATTTTGCAAAGTTCTAAACCATTTCTGTGCTTTGATGGTAATCTTTATCAGATACAACTGTATGTGTATTTTTAAAGAAAAAATAATTCTGTTTCTATTATCACCACACTTGTGTCACGCTGGGGCTAGAGAAACACAGCAATAACACTCTCCTGGGTCATGGGGAAATGTGCCTCAAACTTCTGTTCTTTTTATTGATTTTTATTGAGCTCTACATTTTTATTTGTTCCCTTCCCTGCCTCTCCCCTCCCCTTCAACCCTTCCCTTAGGTTTCCATGCTTCTTATTTATCAGAAGATCTTGTCTTTTTCTACTTCCCATGTAGATTAGATCTATGTATGTCTCTCTTAGTGTCCTCATTGTTGTCTAAGTTCTCAGGAATTCTGATTTGCAGGCTGGTTTTCTTTGCTTTATGTTTAAAAACTACTTATAAGTGAGTAAATGTGATAATTGTCTTTCTGTGTTGGGGTTACCTCACTCAAAATAATGTTTTCTAGCTCCATCCATTTTCCTGCAAAATTCATGATGTTGTTTTTTTTTTCTGCTGTGTAGTACTCCATTATGTAAATGTATCACATTTTCCTTATCCATTCTTCAGTCGAGGGTCATTTAGGTTGTTTCCAGGTTCTGGCTATGACAAACAATGCTGCTACGAACACAGTTGAGCACATGTCCTTGTGGAGTGGTTGAGCATCCTTTGGATGTAGTATACCCAAAAGTGGTATTGCTGGGTCTTGAGAAAGGTTGTTTCCTAATTTTCTGAGAAATCACCTCACTGATATCCAAAGAGGCTGTTCCAGCTTTCATTCCCACCAGCAATGCAGGAGTGTTCCCTTTACCCCACACCCTCTCCAGCAAAAGTTATCATTAGTGTTTTTGATCTTGGCCATTCTTACAGGTGTAAGATGGAATCTCAGAGTTGTTTTGCTTTGCATTTCTCTGATGACTAAGGATGTTGAGCATTTCCTTAAGTGTCTTTCAGCCATTTTAGATTCATCTGTTGAGAGTTCTCTGTTTAGGTCTGTACTCCATTTTTTTAATTTATTATTTGTTCTTTTGATGGCCAATTACTTGAGTTCTTTATATATTTTGGAGATCAGACCTTTGTCTGATGTGGGGTTTGTGAAAATCTTTTCCCATTCTGTAGGCTGTTGTTTTCTCTTGTTGACTGTGTCCTTTGATTTAAAGAAGCTTTTCAGTTTCAAGAGGTCACATTTATTGTTTCTCTTGGTGTCTGTGCTGCTGGGGTTATATTTAGGAGGTGGTCTCCTGTGCCAATGCATTCAAATGTACTTCCCACTTTCTCTTCTATAAGGTTCAGTTTAGCTGGCTTTAAGTTGAGACCTTTGATCCATTGGAACTTGAGTTTTGTGCATGGTGATAGATATGGGTCTATTTTCATTCTTCTACATGTTGATATCCAGTTATGCCAGCACCATTTGTTAAATATGCTTTCTTTTTTTCTGTTTTATATTTTTTGCTTCTTTGTCATAACTCAGCTGTTCGAAGGTGTGGTGGATTAATATCAGGGTCTTTGATTGATTCCATTGGTCCTCCTGTCTGTTTTCAGTACTGTAGCTGTTTTCAGTACTGTAGCTCTGTAGTAGAGTTTGAAGTCAGGGATTGTGGTGCCTCCAGAAGTTCTTTTATTGTACAGTATTGTTTTGGCTAGCCTGGGTATTTTTGCCTTTCCATATGAGGACTTCTTTTGAGGCCTGTGATGAATTTTACTGAGAATTTGATCGGCATTGTATTGAAATCTGTAGATTGCTTTTGGTAAGATTGCCATTTTTACTATGTTAATTCTGCCAACCCAAGCATGTCTTTCCACTTTCTGGTGTCTTCTTCAATTTCTTTCTACAAAGATTTAAAATTCTTGTCATACAAGTCTTCCACTTGTTTGGTTAGAGTTACTCTGAGATATTTTATGCTATTTGTGGCTATTGTGAAGGGTGTTGATTCTCTGATTTCTTCCCCAGCCCTTTTATCATCTGTGTACAGGCAGGCTACTGATTTTTTTTTTGAGTTAATCTTGTATCCTGCTACATTACTGAAAGTGTTTATGAGTTTAGAAGTTCCTTGGTAGAATTTTTGGGATCACAGTGAGAGTTTGACTTCTTCTTTTCCTATTTGTATCTCCTTGATCTCCTTTTGGTGTCTTATTGCTCTAGCTAGACCCTCAAGAATTATATTGAACAGATATAGAGAGAATAGACAACCTTGTCTTGCTCCTGATTTCATTGGAATCACTGGGAGTTTCTCTCCATGTAATTTGATGTTGGCTGTTGGCTTGCTGTATATTGCCTTTATTATATTTAGGTATGTTCCTTGTATTTCTGATTTCTTCAAGACCTTTATCATGAAGGGATGTTGTATTTTGTCAAAAGCTTTTTCATCAAGTAATAAGATAATCACGTGATTTTTATTTTTCACTTTGTTCATATGGTGGATTACATTGATAGATTTTTGTATGTTGAACCATCCCTGCATCTCTAGGATGAAGCCGACTTGATCATGGTGGATGATGGTTCTGATGTGTTCTTGGATTCGATTTGCCAGAATTTTATTTAGTATTTTTGCATCAATGTTCATGAGTGAAATTGGTCTGTAATTTTCTTTCTTAGTAATGTCTTTCTGTGGTTTGGGTACCAGGGTAATTGTAGCCTCATAAAATGAGTTTGGCAATGTTTCTTCTGTTTCTATCGTGTGGAATAATTTGAGGAGTATTGGTATTAGTTCTTCTTTGAAAGTCTTGTAGAATTCTGAGCTGAAACCATCTGGTCCTGGGCTTTTTTTGGTTGGGAGACTTTTGATGACTGTTTCTATTTCTTCAGCAGTTATAGGTCTTTTTAATTTGCTTATCTGGTCTTGATTTAATTTTGGTAAGTGATATTTATCCAGAAAGCTTTCCATTTCCTTCAAGATTTCCAATTTTGTGGAGTACAGGTTTTCGAATTATGACCTGATGATTCTCTGTATTTCCTCCATGCCTGCTGTTATGTCCCCCTTTTCATTTCTGATTTTGTTAATTTGGATATTTCTCTCCTTTTCTTTTGGTTAGTTTGAATAAAGGTTTGTCTATTTTCTTAAAGAACCAACTCTTTTTCTCATTGATTCTTTGTATTGTTTTCTTTGTTTCTACTTTGTTGATTTCACCTCTCAATTTGATTATTTCCTGCCGTCTAGTTCTCTTAGGTGAGTTTGCTTCTTTTTATTCTAATGTTTTCAAATGTTCTGTTCATTCACTAGTGTGGGATTTTTTACAGCTTCTTTATGTAGGCATTTAGTGCTATGAAATTTCCTCTTAACGCTGCTTTCATTGTGTCCCATAAATTTGGGTATGTTGTGTGATTATTTTCATTGAATTTTAGGAAGTCTTTAATTTCTCTCTTTATTTCTTCCTTGACCCATTGATGATTCAGGTGAGCATTGTTTAATTTCCATGTGTTTGTGGGCTTTCTGGAATTAGTATTGCTGTTGAATTCTAGTTTTAACTATGGTGATCTGATAAGATACATTGGGTTATTCAAATTTGTTCATATTTGTTGATGTTTGTTTTGATACTGAGTATGTGGTCAATTTTTGAAAACATTACATGAGGTGCTGAGAAGAAGGTATATTCTTTTCTGTTTGGATGGAATATAGTATAGATGTCTGTTAAGCCCATTTGAGTCATAACATCTGTTAGTTCCCTCATTTCCCTGTTCATTTTTTGTCTGACTGACATGTCCAGTGCTGAGAGGAGAGTTTTGAAGTATCCCAGTATTAGTGTGTGGGGTTTAATGTGTGATTTAAGGTTTAGAAGTGTTTCTTTACATATGAGGGTGCCCTTGTAATTGGGGCATGTTCGGTATTGAGATGTCCTCTTGATAGATTTTTCCTGTGACTAATATAAAATGTCCTTCTTTGTCTCTTTTTAGTTTGAAGTCTATTTTGTTAAATATTAGATAGCTACATCTGCTTGTTTCTTAGGTTTATTTGATTGGAATATTTTTTTCCCAACCATTTACTCTGAGACAATGTCTGTCTTTGAGGTTGAGATGTGTTTCTTGTGTGCAGAAGAAGGAAGGATTCTGTTTTTGTATCCAATCTGTTAGCCTGTGCCTTTTTATAGGTAAGTTTAGTCGTTTTATATTAAGGGATATTAATGACCAGTGATTGCCTTCTCCTGTTAATTTAGTTTTCATTGTTGGTTACATTAATTTGTATGTTTTTCCCTTCTTTGGGATTTGCTGCTTTGAGACCATCAATTGTCTGTGTTTTTGTTGATAAAGCCAACTCCCTTGGGTTGGAGTTTTCCTTCTAGTATTTTTGTGTAGAGCTGGGTTTGTGGCTAGGTATTGGTCAAACCTGGTTTGTCATGGAATATCTTGTTTTGTCCTTCTATGGTAATTGAAGGTTTTGCTGGGCATAGTAGTCTGAGCTGGCATTAGTAGTCTCTTAATGTCTGCATAACACTTGACCATGACCTTCTGGCTTTCATTGTCTCCAATGAGAAGTCGGGTGTGATTCTGATAGGTCTACCTTTATATATTCCTTGGCCCTTTTTTTGCAGCTCTTAATATTCTTTCTTTACTCTTTATGTTTAGTGTTTTGATTATTACGTGGCGAGTGGACTTTTTTTGGATCCAGTCTATTTGGTGTTCTGTAAGCTTCTTGTATCTTCACAGGCATATCTTTCTTTAGGTTGGGAAAGTTTTCTTCTATAATTTTGTTAAATATATTTTCTGTGCTTTTGAGTTGAACTTCTTTTTTTTCTATACCTATTATTCTTATATTTGGCCTTTTCATGGTTTCCCATATTTCCTGGATATTTTGGGGTAAGCTTTTGTTAGATTTAATGTTTTCTTTAACTGATGAATCATTCTATTTTTCTATTGTATCTTCAGAACTTGAGATTCTCTCTTCCATATCTTGTATTCTGCTGTTCATGCTTGCATTTGTGGTTCCTGATCATTTGACATGATTTCTGTTTCTATAATTCACCCGGCTTGTGTTTTCTTTATTGTCTCTATTTTAGTTTTCAAGTCTTGAATAGTTTCTTTTATATGTTTGATTGCTTTTTCTTGGTTTTCTTTAAGGGATTTGCTGATTTTTGTAATTTTTTGTTTGGCTTCCTCCATTTCTTTGAGGGAATTTTTCATTTCCTCTTTAAGAGTTTCAAAAAGTCTCCTGAAGTTATTTTTTAGGTCATTTTCTTTTGCTTCATCTATATTTGGTTGTTCAAATCTTGTTGTTGTAAGGTCTTTAGGTTTTACTGGTGTTGTGTGGCTCTTTGTGGTGTTATGTGTATTCTTACCTTTTATACTCATCTTTTCCTCTAATATGTGTGGTTGGGATGTCTGTTTTGATTAATCTTCTAGGTGCCAGTGAATCCAAAGCTCAGATGATTGTTCCTCATGGTACAGTCAGTGCCACAGTTCTAGTTACTCTGTTGGTTACTCTGTGTTCCTGGAGATAGCTCAGTGTTCCTGGGTTTTGCTCAGGTCCCTTGGCGTTTGCTCTCTCAGGCCTAATTTGATTTAGGTTACCGACTTTGACCTGTTTCTGTAAATCCTGGTCTGCGTCCCCTCCTGCGGAAGTCCATGGCTTGGAGTTGGTCCTGCAAAGGTCTCTGGCTCTGGTCTATTCCCTCGAGGTTCCGAGGCTCATGTGTCCCTAAACCCGCAGAGGATCTGGCTCAGGCTTACTCCCTCAGAGGTCCCAGACTCATGCCTGGCCCCGCAGAGATCTCTGGTTCCTGCCTACTCCCTCAGAGGTCCCAGATTCATGCCCAGACTGGCAGAGGTCCTATCTCAGGCTTAGTTCCTGGGAGGTCCTAGACCCATGCCCAGACCCACAGGGATCCTGGCTTAGGTCAACTCCCTTGAAGGTCCCAGATTTACATCGGGGTCCTCAGTGGTTTCTGGCTCTGGCTCACTTGGTCAGCGGTTACTCCGCTGTAACTGTTCCAGTGGAGTTCACTGTCTCTGGTCTGCTCTGGACCAGGTCGCTGGTTCAGTCCAAAACTTCCATTCTTATAAGATTTCCTGAACCATTTTGGCCTTTTTTTTTTCCTCTAAGGCAGAGGTTCTCAAGCTGTGGGTTACAATCCCTTTGGGGGCTGATCAGCCCTTTCACAGGGGTTTCATATCAAATATCCTGCATATCGTATATTTACATTACAATTCATAACAGTAACAAAATTACAGTTATGAAGTAGTGATGAAAATAATTTTATGGTTGGGGATCATCATAATTTGTAGAACTTTATTAAAGGGTTGAAGCATTAGGAAGGTTAAGAACCACTGCTCTCAGGGATCAAAACATTTCTGAATACCAAGGGAAGTATAAAAGCCTTTGAAGAAGCATGTCTTCTTCAAAATGTTATAACTGGTCAATTTTAGACACTGGGGTCTAATTGTGAGAAGAGAAGCAACAGCGTTCCAAAGTTTCCATTTCTAAAGCTTCATACAGTAGAAGATTCTTAAGTAGGTGATTCTAAATGGAATAACCAAATAACAGGGGAGACAAAGCACAAACTAGACATTTCTCAATACTAAATGAAACCTCTAGTGTTGTGAATGGGCTCCATCTAATTAAACATTTGGCCAAAGGGGCCCCTTGGAAACTCCCAAACAACCCAGGCTATTGCCAAAGATGTTAGTTGCTCTACACAAACTAATCATAAGTCTCTGTTCCTGAAGAAAACACTTAAATAACACATTGGACTTGAAGAAGCTGATGCCTACCTAGAACCTTTGACCCTACAAATTAGTGTTCATGCTCCTGGATGATACTCTGTATGCTTCCAGAGGAGAAATAAAAACACTATCCCAGCTACAAACCCAGCAGTCCACAGTGGTGAACTTCCTGAAAGATTTGGCTGCTGTAATAGTGGTACAAAACTTGTGGGAATAACCAAGTGCTATCTGATTGGAATTAAGGTTCATGCTATGGATGGAACTCATGCCTGACACTTCCTGGATAGCCCAGAACCTGAAGCTAGATTTGACAACGACTTAGGGGAAAAATCGAATACTACTGTTCTGCTCAAGGAACATTGAAATAAAATTACTTCTAATGACTTTCTGCTATATTCATAGATCAGTATTTTCTCATCCATCCTTAGAGAAGCTTCTTCCTACTGTAGATAGGAACAAACACAGAGATCACCACTGGGCAAAATGCAGATAGTGAGAAACATTGGAACACTCAATCCCAAATGGGATGTTCTCATCAAAACCCTACCCACATGGCTCAGGAACTCTGCTGAAGATGAGACAGAAAGATTGTAAGAGCCAGTGAGAATGGAAGACACCAAGAAAGCAAGGCTTTCCAGACACAATGCGACTCACACATATATGAACCCACAGAGCCTCTTGCAGTATTCATAGGGTCTACACAGGTTTAAGACAGATGGAGTCGCAGTGCTTGGAGAGTAAATAGAACAAAGTCCCCAACCCTAGCCCAGAAGCTATCTCCAATTGGTAACCACCCCAAAGCAAAACTTAAGTTTCTCCAAAATACTTTCACTGGGTATACTGACCACAGTTAAGAGCAAACCCATGCTCATCAGTACATGGTAAATACAAAATAAACTCATTGACATTGCTGAAGGTATTTTTGTTTGTTTAATTGGTTTATTGTCTTATAATGCTTTGTCTGGGCATTTTTTATCTTTCTTTTCTTTTATTTTAAAACTTTACAGATATTCTGTTTATATCTTTTTTCCTGGAAAATTATTATTTAAATTCTTACCTGTCTCATTTTTCTCTCATATTCTCTGTAATATAAATATTGCATTTGTAAAATGGATTATTTTCCCACTGGTCTTTCAGAGTTTTTTGGGTTCAGTTTAAATAATTTTATATTTTATGTTTTCCCACATGCTCCCCAACTTGGGATTGCTGTTTAATTGTTGGTAGTTTTGCTGTCTCTTTACCAAGCTGTATATCTTTTGGGGGTGATGAAAAAAAGAAAAAGGAACTCCTTTTAAAAACTCAGCAATCTTGTTTTTCCCCTATTGTATTTTGTATAGAACTAGCTACAAAACAAAAAAGTTCTTCACCACTTTTAGTTGCCTGTATAGGGAATGGTCATGTTCTAAATAGAACTGCTGTTGAGGAAAACATCAATTCAAATTCAAAAATCCTAAATTCATCATGAAATGATGCAGGTGAAAGCACAAACATTTTGAGGGAATCCTCATAGTCCTGTTGCCTCACTTTGAATTTATCTGCACAAGATTGGATGAGAGGCATTCAGTGATGTGTGTCTGCAGAGGTGTTAGTAGATCTTCTCCATGTTTCAAGCAGAAATTATTCCTAACAAAAACAAGCAGGTGTCGAAAGCCCTTGGCCAAGAAAACATTAAATTTTGGCATTGTCATGCAAGCTTGAATTGTAACTGATTACAAGGTATAAGAGAATAAGCTGTAAGTAGGGAGCCATAGAGATGGTTCATGTATTGAGAGTACTTATTATTCTTCCAGAGGAACAGAGTCCATTTCCCAGGACCCACATCAAGTGACTCACAATGGCTCCAGGGGACCTGACACCTTTCTGGCCTCTGGAGTTATTAGATGTGTTTCTACAGAATTCCAGAGAAAAGATTCAGCATACCTTATTGATGAAAGTTGGCAGGAACTAGGCCACCAGATGAATGAACTGGGCTCCAGTCCTGGAATATTAAGTTAACAAACAATGGAGCATAGAGCAAGGGATCAACACATAAGTGGAAAATTACAGAGATGATGAGCTGGACAAGCAAGGGCCTTCCCTATAGAGAGAGTGAGCATAGGAGTAGAAGAAGCTGCTGCCCCCAGGTCCACATACACATCTGCACACCTCTACTTTCAGATAAAGAAAGTGTGAACGGGGGCAGATTTCAGACTAATGATTTTTGACTGAGTTGCTTAAAAACTAGGTCTCAGTGCATGAAGAATGCATAAACCTAGGGACACTTCAACCTCTCCCTGTTTCCTATTGATGAGCATTCTCTCTTGTGCAATAGAAAGGGAAGATTAGGTCATAGACTGCTGCTTTGGAATAGAGATGGGCATTTTATTCTTCATCCTCCATTGAAAAGGGAAGAGGGGATTAAAGTTAGTATGTTGTCCTAGTTTTTCTTCATATTGTGTTAAAATATCTTGAGAAAAGTAACTTAGGAGATAAAAGATTTCATTGGGCTCACAATTCTCAGGAGTGGGTACATTTCACCATAGGAGGTAAGACAAAGAAACAGCAGCAGGAGGAAGCTGGCTGGTCAGACTCTATCAGTACTCAGGAAGCAGAGAGTGTGTAAAAAGTGGACAGTGGTTAGTAAGCCTCAAGTCTTTATCCCCAGGGATCCACTTCCTCAGAGAGACTTTACTTCCTAAGGAGTCTGCAACTTTCCTGAGTAGCACCACCAGCCATGGACCAAGTGTTCAAATGTGTGATATCATGGGTAATATTTCACATTTAAATCAAACACACCAAAATTTAGTATTTTCTTAGAACTCAGCCCTAAGCCCTTTTTAGCAGAAAGCCCTTTATTTCCTGTGGGCACAAGCCTACACTGTGATAATAAAATGAAGCTTTATTTAACATTTACCATTATTGTCTAGATGTATCTCTCCTCCATAAAATCATGGAGAAAAATAAGAGTTTCAACACAGGTAATTTATATAGTTCTGAGTTATTTATTTCCTCTAGTTCCTCCTGTTCCTTAGGGTTAAAATGCAATTTCAGGATATATTTGATGCCTAAAGTTAAAAAGAGGGCAGGAATGATATTGGCTTGGTCTTGCCAGTAGAAGAAATTGTAAGGGTGACTAACTGGACAGACACAACACTGAGAAAAGAGAATGAAAAAGGACAAAGGAGGACATGGAAACATTTACATATAAGAAAACAAAAGGGGGGCACAAAGAGTAATATAAGAGAAGCAGCTGTGATATTTAAATGAATACTTTACATTGGTATGGGCTTTGGTTTATTGATACAAACTTAAAGTTAATTTTGTTATATATATATTTCTGTTCTTGTTTAAGGTATTACGTTTATACATCTCATTTAAAATGTAATGTATAATTAAGAAATATAGATTAATAAATAGATTTCCATACTACATGTTGCTTTTATTGATTTATGAATAAAGCTGTTTTGTCCAATGGCTTAGCACAGTAAAGCCAGTTGGGAAATCTAAATAGAGGCACACAGAGCGAAAGAATAGGCAGAGTCAAAGGAGATGCCATGTAGCCACTGAAGGAGAAAGATGCCAGAATATTACCTGTAAGCCACAGTCTCATAGCACTACATAGATTAATAGAAATGGATTAATTTAAGATGTAAGAGCTAGCTAGGAATATGTGTAAACCATTGGCCAAATAGTGTTGTAATTAATACAGCTTCTGTGTGATTATTCTGGCCTGGGCAGCTGGGAAACAAAAGTGCAATCTCCATTTACACACTGGGATGCTCCAAGGTGATGTGGTGGCTCACAGAAATCAGTAAAGGAAGAAAAAAGAACAAGAAAGCTCCCCATAAAGTCTGAAGGTGAACCAAGAGAAAAGTCTCATATATTGGTCACTAAAATGCTATGGATGTCCAAGCAATTTCCCTATGAGTAGGGATAGTGAGTCCTGTGGATTGGTATTCAGGGTTATATGGTAGATTTGGTACCAAAATCATAAAAAAATGAACCTGAAAAAATCATGAACAGAACAAGTATGTGCTAAATACATCTATTAAACTATTTTAGAATGTTGATTAAAACTTTAAAAGGACCAGTGATTGATTTATGAACCTTTCCTCATATGTTTTCCCCCTCATTAACCTAGGTAATTGAACACAATCTCTATACATTAAACATATACTTTCTGCTTCTAAGTATGATACCACACATATATCATAGGATTTGAAAAAACTCCTTAGAATATTATCTATATAAAATGCTGGCATGCTAGTCTTGATTAATTTTTAGTTATCAAAGCAAATAATTAATCTCAAATTTCACAATTATTTATTTTGTATGTGTGCATGCACACACAAATACACGCATGAACAAATGTCATGGAGTACACGTGTATCTCAAAAAAACTATTTGCAAGAGTTGGTTGTCCTCTTCTGCTGTGGATACTGGGAATTGAACTCAGTTTGTCAAATTTGGCAGCAAGTGCTTTTGCCCGCTGAGCCATCTAAGCAGCTCTCAATCATACTACTTAGGTCATTATTTAGTAGCATTTTAATGGAAAATGATGCTGCTCTTGCCCACTGTAACATAGACTTAATACAATTTCATCATGTTCTGTGAGTTTACATTTTTCTTTTCGCTCTGGTGTTAGTGTGTTAGATGAAAACAATCATTAACTTGCTATGTAGGAAGAGAGGAAAGTGCGTGAGGCTTCTTCCATCAAAAGCACATTTAAGAACCTGACAGAGTTGTACGGGCCTGATGGAAAGGTTGGGTGTTGCCAGTACTGGTGGTGAGAGCCACTTGAGTGAATAGAAGAATTTCTCCTCCTTCAATGAAACCATCCAGCCTACCCAGGCATAAAAGTCCAGTCTGTCAAGTAGAGAGAGGAATAGCTTGGTTGTCAGATCCCTGACTCTGCTCTTGTCAGCACATACAATGGAATTCTCTGCCTCATTTCCACACTTGGCTAAACCAAACTGACTTTATTTTAATGTGGTCATTCAGATAATCAAATACAACAAGCTCATGAGGAAGCTTGCAAACTTGAGAGCTATACAGAAGCACATTTCTTTCATTTGTCCACTCTACTTACTTAAGTTTGCACTGTGTATAATGCATACTACCTTCATTTTCTGGGGGACACATTTCTCTTAAACATAAGCATACATTTAGATTTTGATATCACTGTAGTTCAAAATAGTTTCTACACTAGTTGCAAATGATTTGGGCACTGCATTATTTGCTTAAATGAAGGCAAAAATATCCTTTGTTATTTACTATAAAATCTTTCCTTGCTCATAGGAGTTATATTTAAATGTACAAATGGGTGATGTAAAGGAGAATCTCATTCCATTATGTAAAGTGACAAGTCTTGGCTTTTGGTCTGTTTCTGTAAATATCCATCTACAACATCATTCATATAGAGACAAAAATAAGGAGCAGATAAGATCTATGAATGCCTTCTTGATTCAGGTATGTTTTTGTATGTTACATGTTCTGAAAAATGGCAGATTCTTCTAGAGAGTTTAGAATCTCTCTATTTCTCTAGTTCCTGTTAAGACAGTGCAGGTAAATTAAACAGGAAATGTCTGTCTTTTCTAGGAGAGAACAGAGATTACCATGTAGTGGGAGTCTTAGAAGTATCCAATCATGAGTAGTGCAAGAGGCTTAAGAAGGGGAAAGCAACCTGTCCCATCACTTATCCGCAGAGAAGATTCTTGTATGACTAGATTAGGCTTATAGGAGCCCAATATTATAGCTGAGCTCACGGAGATCTGAATTCTGAGCCTGATGCAGTAAGAAAGAAGAACCCTTTCAAAAGATGGACTTCATTAACCTTTGATAAATATTTCAGGTTTGCTCTGCAGCTTCCTTGTTTTGTGAAAGATGATGCATCCCATTGTGGAGGATTTTGGAATGCAAAGATGCCTGTGGCAGTTCCCGACATTACCCCCGAAATTCCTGTTCATCTTATTTACCCTCCCACCCCATCTACATCAATGGGTTGAAGCTTGAAGCTTTCCTGAAAGGACTTTCTGTGTTTGGTCTGTCTGTGGGCCTGTTCTCTAATGCGGAGAGACACCGGACAAAGCACCAAGGACCTAAGAGTCAGTAAGGAATCAAGCTTCTCAGCCCAACCTCACACAGGGTACTAGATCTTCACGACAACCACTGGTATATCCGAAAAACCAAAGGGGACTGGATCAGCCTGGTTCCTAGACTCTTGTGAGATCCCAAAGAAAAGGAAGCTATCCTAGTCTAAGTTCTTTTTTGACAGAAACAAGGTCATGCCATATTTTTATTACTTTAAGCCACTAAATTTTGGAGTCATTTTTTAATGTAGCAACAACCAATGATGGGGTATTGGTTAACCAGTGAATTTTAGAAAGAAAAAAAATGTATGTTACTTCCTTCAAGAACTTTAAAAATAGGATCTTAGCTAGGTGGTGGTGGCACATGCCTTTAATCCTAGTGCTTAGGAGGCAGAGGTAGGCTGATCTCTGTGAGTTCAATGCCAGCCTGGTATACAAAGCTAGTTCCAAGACAACCAGAATGGTTACACAGAGAATCCCTGTCTTGAAAAACCAAAGACTATTACCACCACCACCACCACCACCACCACCACCGCCACCACCACCACCACCAACAACAACAACAAAAACAACAAGCAAACAACCAAAAATACCAGAATCTTATTGGGTATAATTCCTTTTTCTTTGTCTTCTGAGTTTCAGATTGGACTCAGGAATAAAGGGACATGGAACCAGAGACAAGAAGAAATAGATTCACCTGCAGAACACCATAGCACAAAAAAGAACTACACCGATATGGTTTAAACATATGAGATCTAAGGAACATTTGCTTACCAGCATCCTCTGGACCGTGGTGTTTCTACCTTAGTATTGCTGGCATTTTCTTGGGTAAAAATCTATTGTAAAGATCTGTCTCATTATGTCAATGACATTTGACATCACTGGTTGTCCCTAGGAAACAGAAAGCAGGACTACTGACCATAGGCTGTTAAAAGTGTGATAACCAAGACAGTCTCTAGACATTGGCAAATATCCCTTGGAGAGGACATTTCTCCTGGCTGAAATTCACTGCTCTGTGCCACCTTGACTGATGAGGTTATTTTTTCCTGTACCCACTGCCTTCAGTTCTCTTGCCATAGAATGGTTCACGTACTATGCATGGTTGCTCAGGACTCTTTCTTCAACATTTGAATATTGACATACATAGATTCTCTTGTGTGTCTGTCTATGTGTCTGACATACACAGAGAGAGAAAGAGGGAGATTTCTATTAGAATTATGCTTAAGGAATAAGAAAAATATCATATTTATTTAAATTCTAATTACTTATGTATATGTACCTGTGTGAGTTTATTACACCACCTGCATGTAAGAGTTCATAGAGGCAAGAAGTTCACATCATATCACTGGATCTGGAGTTACAATTAGTTGCAAGTCACCATCTGGGGGACCTGGAGGCTAGACACTAACTCACATCCTCTGCAAGAGTGATAAGTGGTCTTAATTACTAAGTTCTCTCGAGCCCTTTATGTTGTGTTTCTTGAGTGTATAATCTTCATCTACTTCATAAGTATTTACTTATGTATTTAAGTACATAAGTATTTATATAAAATTGGATCTCTTGGCTAATCTCATGTGCTATCATTAGATTAGATGAACAGTCATAGCTCCTAGGACTCTATAAATTTTTTCTCAAGTTAGAAGTCAGCCAGCTCTTTGCTAATCCCTAAGATAGCTAAAATGCTCTGAATAATATAGTTTTGAATTCAGTCTCAATAGGTTTGAAGTAATAAAAAATATCCTTAGTCCCCCTTGGGAGCCAGAGGTAGGGAATCTCTTCAAACAATACACTTACCCTTTCATCTTGAATTCCTTTCTTAAGATTTAGATCTTTATTTTTAATTTTGTATATGTGTGTTTCTTTGGAGTCAGGTATATGTGCCCATAGAGGTAATGATAACGTATTGGATATCTGGAAGCTGAAGGTACAGAAATCTGTGATTGGCCTGTCCTTGACTGTGAACTGAACTTGAGTACCCTTGACCAGTAAGCCATCTACCCAGACCCTCATCTCAAATTTTTAGCCTTTTTGACATCAGCTAGGGACTGAAATAACAGATCTAGTTTCTGTTCACCTTCTTTAAAAATCATGTTTTGTAGGATACAATCCTAATTTTGTAATCTTTCCATTTATATTAATGATATACCACATACATTATAATATCATTGTAATGTACATCATTTCCCTTATCCATATATAATATTGTTTGGTTATGAAGACTAAAACTCTTGGATAAACTAAGCATTGCAAGTTCTTACTACCCCCGTTGGGAAGGTGTTGTCATGATGCAGAAGACAGAGGTCATGTGGCTGAGATGTTTGTTTGGGAGAAAGGATGTGTAACTATTCTCAGTGGATGAGATGAGGACATGTAAGATGCAGAGCTAAGTGGATACTACCATGAATACTTGGGAAAGTATCACAAGGGAGAAACTGGGGTTAGTGACTAATGCCAACAAGATGTATACTAAGATGTAAGCAATAAATTAGAGGAGAAGGCATCACCATATTCAAGAGATATCCTTGCAAAAAGTACAAAATATCCCATTAGCTGCTAGGAATCATATATTCATGCCAAGTGGCCTTTTCTCATTCCCATCACAGTTCCATTAGTTTTTAGTGGGCTGTACCCCCCATTAGATATTGATCGACTTGGCCTCTGTCATCTGTCAACTCTGCCTTTGAGTGCTCCACAGGTTTTTACTTCTGGACAAAAAAGAAATGAAAAGTAAAATGGCTCATAGGAGATGTATTTAAGAGATCTCCTACTAAACTATCCAAGACTGCTAATGATCCACCAATAAAAATGAGTCACATCAAAATAAGGTAGAGGAATACAAAAGAAAAAAGCAAATTAGTTCAGCCACTCTATCTTCCCAGCTAGTCTTTTCCAACTCTGGTCACCTAGCTCTAGGCCCTATGAGATTGAAATGACTGATGATTGATTTTATTTTCAGTTTGACAAAATCTAGAAGCACATAAGAAGACAGTATCAATGAAGAATATCCTGGATTCTGTTGGCTTGTGGACAAGCCTATGAGAGATTTCTCAATTGCTGTGGTTGGCACTGTGTCTTTGGTTGGATCCTGTACATTAAGTATAGAAATGGA
This sequence comes from Ondatra zibethicus, assembly GCA_004026605.1. Taxonomy (NCBI): domain Eukaryota; kingdom Metazoa; phylum Chordata; class Mammalia; order Rodentia; family Cricetidae; genus Ondatra; species Ondatra zibethicus. The sequence goes on along the minus strand of PVIU01002361.1, from coordinate 14,894 downwards.
AATGAGCACAATTAAGTACTCTCTCTCTCCCCCCTCTCCCTCTCTCTCTCCCTCTCCTTCTCTCTCTCCCCTCTTTCTCCCTCTCTCCCTCTCTTTCTCTATCTCTCCCTCTCTCTCTCCTCTTTATCCCTCTCTCCCCTGTCTCTCTCCTCTTTCTCCCTCTCTCTCTCCCCTCTTTTCCCTCCCTCTCCCTCTCTCCCCCTTTCTCCTTCTCTCTCTTCCCCTCTCTCTCCTTCACTCTCTTCCCCCCTCTCTCTCCCTCTCTCTCTCCCCTCTTTCCCTCTCCCTCTCTCTCCCTCTCCCTCTCCCCCTCTCTTTCCTTCTCTCTCCTCTCTCTCTCTCTCTCTCTCTCTCTCTCTCTCTCTCTCCCTTCCCTGCCTCTCTCTGCTCTTGACTGTTGATAGAATGTTGATATGATGAATAACTACTTCAAGTTTTTGCCTTGACTTCTTGCCAATTATAGACCTAGACTTGGGAGTAAAAATAAATCCCTTTCATTCCTAAATTTCTTTTATTCAAAATATTTTTGCCAGTAACATAAATGAAAGGAGGACAAACTCAGTGGGGGTGGAGAAGACTATTTCAGTAGAAACAGTGCAATGTGGAATAAGACACAGAAACTAACTTTAACTGAACTTGAATGTTTTATTGATGCACTAGATCACCAAGTTTACATAGCAACACAGGATTTTGATCTGTCTTGAAATTTGTGGCTTCACATTGATTAGAAGTAACTATAAGAAGCACAGATCAATTGGCCAGTTCCGTGGAACAATGTGAAAGAAAAGGTGGAAAGAAAATCAAGCCACCTTGCTCATTTGTCTCTCTAGCTGGGAGGATTTGTCATTTGTCACATCAATTACAGCTGGAACACTGTTTCTGGTCTATTCTCTTCTGTTTTTCACATATCTCCATTCATTTTTAAGCCTGGACCTCAGTTAACCATGGAGGGAGCTGCAAGCTCATCAGTCAATAGTCAGAGGATATTCTAGACACCTGAGCCATACAATGAACCACCTAAATGTGGAAGTAAAAGCTGATTAGTGAATGAAATGAAGTGAAATACCATGAAATGTCAGAGAGGAGCACATTAAAGAAGGAGGGTAGGGACAAACAAGGCATCTGAGCTTAAGGAATCTGGTCACATTGCACCTATTGTGAGGAATCCTCTTCAGCTCACTCTTTCCCGTTTATTCAGGCTGGATACCCAGGCCATGGAATGCACACAGTTAGGATGAGTGTTCCCATCTCAATTTAACAAATCCAAAAACTACAGCTATTTCAGAAGGTTTGTTCCCTAGGTGACTTTAGACCCTGTCAAGTTGATAATCAAATAGTAACCATCATATTTGATTGATTTATTTGTCACTGGCTAGCTAGCTAGGGATTCTTGAAAGTACCCTGTGGAATATCTAGGTTGCCGTTTGAGCTCCCTTCTTATCAGATCTCTTGGATATTTAGGATTTTTTTTATTACTTCATAAGTCTTTTTCACTGAGAACAGGGTCATATCTGTACACTGAGATGCCAATTCTGTCAGACTCTTATCTAATATTCCCACATCACTCAGCTTTGTTCTTTAATCAGATGACAACCAGCAGACAGTGTATGATTCCTCTTACGCTGGTCGCAATTTTTGCAAGTTGCATTTATATTTTCTTTTTTGCATTAAATGATCATGGACTTAGTTTATACTTATTGAATCTCTGCATATTTTTAAATTATATAAATAATGGGCTTAATTCTACAATTAAAATATCAGTGTTTTAGGAATTCAGCATCCTGATAAACTTAGCAATTTAAAATCTGATTTAAAGAAATGAAAGGCCACAAAACCACGCAGCATGGGCCAGGAGGAAGGGCAGCCAGGATGAGTGAGTGTGAGTACGATGAGCAAGTATGTGGTGAGAGGTGGGAGAGTAAGAGAAGCAGGTCAGTTCCTGTGCTGTGAAGAGAGGAGGAACTGGAGATGTTATCAAACAGGCTCATATGAGTTGATTCTGCTGCCACATTAGGCAAGGTGATGTCTGGGCCAGTGTTGCTGTGTCAGGCCATGTCTGGGTACATGGCCTTACAGCAGCAGAGGTCTGTGTTGATGTCTGTGGTTTGTGCTACCACCAAGGTTCACGAGGATTTCTGCGATCTGGGCCTCCTCAAGAAGGCATGATGATGTTCATGGGCCATGTCACTGCAAGAGCCATACTGATCTGTGCTGCAACCTGAGGCCACAGTGGTGCCTGAGCCCAAGCTTCAGAGATTATAGGGTTGGAGGGCTGACATGGAAGTACTGGGAAATGAATGGGATTGGCATACATGATGTGAAATTCCCAAAGGATTAATAAAAGTTATTATGTAAAAAGGAAGAAATGAATTTGTTGCTGTATGGAACTTATAAATTGTGTTGAATTTGCTATTGGTCAAGTATTCTTCACCTATCTTATTTTAGATTTTCCTTCATAAATTATGTATAGCCTAATTCAGCAAAGAATAAGAAGTATAGATTATGTACTGTTAACATGCTTTCATTTGACCTAAGAATAATATACAAAAGGTTGTATAATTAGAATAAGCAAGACCTATTGTTGAATGTAATTAAGGAAGTATAAATAAAATAGAACACATTTAACATTTTAGTTTGCTTTCTGTTACTGTTCCAAATCACCATGACCAACTTAAGGAAGATCGGTTTTACTGGGCTTCCTGGTTACAGTTCGTCATGCAGGAAAGTCAAGGCAGAACCATGAAGAAAAGCTTTTTATTGGCTTATTCCTCATAAATTTCTCATCTGATTTCTAAAACAACCCAGAACCACATACTGGGGGCTGATACCACCCATAGTAGGCTGAATCCTCCAAAATCAATCATCAATCAAGAAAATGCCCCACAACCTCAGTATGATTGTAGGCAATACCTCAAGAGTTCCTTCTTCCCAGATGACTCTAGCTTGTGTCCAGTTAACAAACGCTAAAAACAGCACATCTGAAAAATAAGGTCCCATGAGTTGAAACTCTGAACAGTATTTTTTAAGATAGTGATGTTGATTATACCATGAGAAAGATTTTTCAGAATTATTAATTTTATAAATATATATTTAGATTTTTAATTTACCCTCTACTGACTGCTTCCTATTAGGATGTTTCCCTCAACAAACACACTGTATTGGCTACATTCAGTGTAGCTCATAGAGAACCCATGCAGTAAGAATGCAGAAGACTTGTTTCTTAATGGGGAAAGTGAGAACATTCTGGCTGTACTTACTTTACCCTTTCTTCTTGCACTTGAGCAAGTACAAAGGGAATGATGCTTTTTCAAACTAGAGGACAAGTGTGGGGTTGATTTTTCCTCCCAGGTTGAGGGAGGGGTCATAACTTTGTCAAAGAACACATTTCAGTAATTACCTACCATGTATATCACAGAGTCCCTAAGATATAAAGTTTATTGCAAAAGGAATTTCAAGGTAGAAAAACGTATGGGAACTCAGTAAGCATCCAAAGAATAAAAATGGGACTGATTTTCTGGGTCATTGCACTTGATTTATGGGTGGCTTTTCTTCTATGCGGTGGTCTCATATTGTCAACTTTGTTGTGAACAAGCAAGGTGTCTTCACATTGATTTGATGGTATGAGATGGCCTTTTCCAACTAATAATTTTAGGAATGGTACAAGAAGTTTGGAGCTCACATATCTACCAGAAAGAACTCATTTCGGGGGCTGGTTTCAAGTGGTGGGTAAACAGGTTGGTGAAGGCAAACATAGGGTAACAGGAGCTAGCTAATAGAGCACTGAGCGATGAGAGGCTTATAAACATCAACAGTGCTTGGGCTGACTTATCTAGAAACAAAAAGTACATTTTAAAAACAGACTTCCATTTCTAAACTTATAATGCTATCTCTGAAAAATAAACTGCCTTAGAAATTATAGTTATTAATAAGCATTTCATTAATGTACATTAAAATTTATTACAGTGATTATTAAGCTTTTGAATATTCCTGCCTTAGACATAAGAGGGTGTTTTATTTAAAGTTTAAAGTGTAATTAAATTACAATAAAATTTACTTCTTAGTATATATATTCTCTTTTGATGTTATTTTGTATCTATGGCCTCCTCCATTCCCAATCACTTGCAGTCACAGATATTTTTCTGAACATAACTCTCTTTTAGAATGTCATAAATGATGGAATACAATATGTGGGTCTTAGACTGGATTTTTTTTCTGCACTTAAAAAGTTGCTTTTGAGGTTTACCTTGCTGCTGTTTCTATGAGTAACTCATTGTTTTTTATTGTGATCTCTATGTGCTATTGTTTACTTATTCTTTGCCCTTCAAGGGAAATTTGTTTCTGTTCTTTCTTTCTTTTTTTCCACTAAGGGTCCATGGTTCAAGTCCCTGTTCAGGCATCAGCTGTGGGTCTTCTTCCTCCATGGTCTTTGGTCATGGTTCATGAGCTTAGGAGGGCAGTGAGAGCAGAAGAGGCAAGCAGATTTCAGTAGAAAAACACTTCCAGGAGTCAGCTTCAGGGAGACAGCTCAGTTAACTGAGGCCATGGGTTCAACTTACATAGCCCTAAACAAGCAATGGAGGTTCTGGAGTGAATGGGACACTATGAACAGTGGTGTGGGAGGACCTGATTGAGGCCATCGATTCAAACATCAGAGTGCAGAGTGGGGGTCTGTGTGAAGGGGTAGAGGGGGTAGTGCTTGTGTGCTGAGTCAAACAGAGTTTACAGGGAGCTTTTGTGCATGATCATCCTCAAAAGAAGGTCAGATGTCTGGGCCTAAAGACACTATCCAAATAAAGAAAAGGGAGGGAGTCCTGCCAAGCAAGGGAGGTCTCCTTTTTGTGCAATGCTCAGAGAGCTATGCACCCATGGTGAACTGCAAACTTAAATGCAGGGTTCTCCAATAAATGCAAAAGAATTTGGCATGAGTGTTTTCTGGGGTTTTGTCCTAATCTTCAATTGTAGTATCATGCATTCATTTCTCCCTCCTCTGTCTCACATTACTAGTGTTGGTTATTTAGTGTGTACTGCAAAAATACTAGCTAGTCCCTTTACTTGAATCTGTTATCTTTCCGAGTTGCGCAACCTATGGAAGTAGGAACTAGACAAGCAGATGCTTACATCTAACTTACAATAAAGTTCAAATTTCCTTTCCTCTATGATACTGGATACAAACTGAGTGTTCAACAGCTGTCTGGCTAGTCTTATTTGGATAGAGAAAAACCAATAGCCATTAAGCATTATGGAAATTTTACTAGAAGGGCACTTAAGACAAAAGCCAAATCTTCTCTTTTGCTTCTTTCTAGATATTTGCCAGGATTGTTCACTTTCATCAACATACCCAAGCTTTTGCCTAAAACTGTATTTCTTCTGCTTGGTACATTTTTCTTTGACATCTGTTATATTCTAAAATATTCTACACAACAAGTTCTCTTAGACTTTGTTTACCTTACAAATTATTTATGTCATTTTTAAATGATACATTTGCTAGGTATTAAATCCTTGGTTGATAGTTATTTTTCCTGTCATCAGTTTTAAAATGTTACTCCAGATTTCCTGGCATGTATATTTTCTGATTTGAATATGCAGTAATTCATTTTTTGTTATGCAATATACCATGTGCCCTTTACTTGTATTTTTTTAAAATTTTTATTGCTTTATAAATAATACCATTCAAAATTTCGACTTCCTCCCCTCCTCCCATGTCCCTCCTGCTCCCACACTCTCCCTCCCCCTCCAGTCCTAAGAGAGGGCAGGGTACCCTGACCTGTGGGAAGTCCAAGGCCCTCCCCCCTTCATCCAGGCCTAGGAAGCTGTGCATGCAAACAGACTAGGATCCCAAAAAGCCAGTACATGCAGTAGAAACAAATCCTAGAGCCATTATCATTGGCTTCTCAGTCAGCCCCCATTGTCAGCCACATTCAGAGAGTCCAGTTTGATCACATGCTCGTTCAGTTCCAGTTCAGCTGACTTTGGTGAGCTCCCATTAGATCAGGCACACTGTCTCAGTGGGTGGACCAACCCCTCGCTGCTGTCCTGACTTCCTTGCTCATCTTCTCCCTCGTTCTACTCTTCAATTGAACCTTGGGAGCTCAGTCCAGTGCTCTGATGTGGATGTGGGTCTCTGTCTTTATCTCCATCCATCGCCTGACTAAGGTTCTATGGTGATATTCGAGATATTCATCAGTGTGACTATGGGACAAGGCCAGTTCAGGCACCCTCTCCTCTGCTGCCCAAGGACCTACTGGGGACATCCCCGTGGACACCTAGTAATCACTCTAGAGCTAAGTCTCTTGCCAACCCTAAAATGGCTCTCTTAATTAAGATATCTTCTTCCCTGCTCCCATATCCGCCCTTCCTCCATGTCAACCATCCCACTCCCCCGAGCTATCCCCAATCCTCCCCCTTTTCCCTACTTTCTCCCCCTCTCCCCTTCTCCCCCACCCCATCACCTTCCCCATACTCCCAACTTTTGCCTGGCGATCTTGTCTGCTTCCAATTTTGTTTTTAAATTCCTTTCTTCCATCACTGAAAGCTGTTTGTGTGTGCATGTGTATGTGAGAGAAAGTTAAACTTATTTGCTCTTCTCTTATTAATTCAGTCTGTGAGGTTTGTTTTCTTTTCTTTAGCTTTTCAGTAACTAAAACTGTAGCCACAGTTTTAGACTTAAGTACTGGATCAAGCTGATAGACTTTAAGGGGCACAATGGAAAAAGCTGATCCTGCTGTAGAGAGCTATAACTGTAGAAAGCTGATTTTGGCCGGGAGCTCAGGAAGCATAGAAGAGTCCTGCAGAGAAAGTCGATGTTCTTGGAGAATAAGCAAGTGATAGAAAAGAGAATACAGGTAGAGATTGAGTGGTTAAGACCATAGTCTTGATGTCTCACTTAGAAATGGAGTTATCACTGGAAGAAAGTGCTCCGAAATAGCAAAGAACTTGAAGGTCCAAGGTCAGCCTCAAGCGTTGTTCCCAGTGAAGTGTGTCTTGGCTTTTGTGACAGATGACTAACTGAAACTGGGGCTAATGGGTAGGTCATGCTGCCTGGTCAGCAGAGCCTATGCATCTATGCGTGGAGTCTCCATGCTAGGACACTAAGTGTCTCTTCCAAGCCAGAAAACTCTCATTCCATTTTTCTGGGAAAAGGGACTATGCCTAGAACATTCTTTCTTTCCTTGAAACACTGGTATACTGTTCATGGTCGTGTCTGCAGAGTTGCTTTATTTTCCTCCCAGGATGTGTTTAAGAGCAGTATTCTTACCTTTTAATTCACTAATAATTTGTTTGTGTATGTGCCCATGTTTGTGGTGTGGGTGCATACATGTGGACATGACTGCTGGCATACTTATGCCACGGTGCATATGTGGAGATGAGAGGAGAGAATGTAGGGTATACTAAATTCAATTGGATCAGTGATTTTGGTGCAAGTAATTAATCTCATCTGGTTGTTTATAGTGCATATATTATTGAACCAAACATGTAATCACTAATTACAGATAAAGTTCAATTTTATGGGTTTGAGATTCAGAGATGGAGATATTTGATCAGATGCTTGTTTAAGAAAAGGTCTAGGTTCTGAAGACGGTATTAAAAAGAGGATATAGATTCTGAAGGCATCAGGATATAGATTGGAAAGCAGCCAAATGAAGATTGTAGCTACCTCTCTATGGACACAAGACTTAACCATGGAAAAGAGACCATCTCTATTTTGGTCAATGTTTTATTGTATCAGGAAAAAGAAAGCAATAATCAAAAGAACAAATAATTAAAATTTCAAACAGTTATTTTAAAAGACAAAAGATAGGTCCTCTAAATGTTAGTGCTTAAGAACAGAACAAACAAAATAAGAAAATAGACTTTGAAAGAGCCAAGGAGAAGTAGATTTGAGCAGCTGAAGAAAAATCAAGAACCAGAAAAATTCAAATGCTGACAAGCAGTGCTCGGGAGACGCAGTGTGAAAGGACTGTGCAATCAGGAGATTTTCTTCTTGGTGCTGTGCAGGGGCTGTAACTCTGCCTTTGCAATCAGCACTGCTAGAGAGAATGCATGAGATCAAGATTTGCCATTCTGATTGCTGACGGCAATACAAATCTTTACTGCTTATTGGGGCTATTCTGTAAGCTGTAAGTAAAAAATAGTAGTTCTAAAGAAATTAAAATTCTATATCCTTTTAAGATATTTCAGCTCTCAGATAAGATAAATATTATCCGTTCAAGCTCTGTGTTTAAGAATGTAAGTATAATCTGATATTTCACTCCTTTAACAACAAAAAAATGTCTACTAGGTGTGCGACTGCACATCTGCCATGCCAGCAATAAAGCGGCTGAGACTGAGGCTGGTCAGTTCAAGGCTGGCTCAGAACATATCGGGAAACCTAATTCTAAAAGATGAAATCATTTTCAGTCATGAATTGTATATTATTCATTTCTTTTTTATCTTAAAATATTTGTACATATCCACAATAATCTTAAAAGTTAATTAGAAATTTCTAGAATTTTCTTAGTCCTAGAACTTTTATTTATCAAATTGATTTTTACTGGGACTAGCTAGAGAGATTGTTCAGGGGTTAAGAACATATACTTATTCTTTCAGAGGACTGACTTTGCTTCCCAGCACTCAAATAATTTTCAGTTCCTCATACTACCTACACACACAGCCCTAAGGCATGTGAAGCCTTCTTCAGGCATCTGCACTCATGTACATACACACACACACACACACACACACACACACACACACACAGAGAGAGAGAGAGAGAGAGAGAGAGAGAGAGAGAGAGAGAGTTACATACACATAATTAAGAATAAAATCAATCTCCAAATTTTTAATTTTATTTAAAATTGTCATTATTTGTCTTGGATTTAAATGTGAGCTCTTGAGAAACATTCTGAGAAATTTGATTTTGAAACTCAATCCACCATTTAGTTTCTTTTCTATGCTGCTTGGGATAGAATAAGGGTGAGACATTTTCATTTCAAATGTACTTCCTATGCAATCATATTTTAAATGCTGCCAGCTTTCACTGGTAATGTTAACGTGGTTAAGTGTGCATAAAAACCAAATCATTTCCATCCATTTCTTTTTTCCTCTGGAGAGAATTGTAATTTTGGAACAGTTATTTTCTGAATTATCTGTAATCTAGGCAGAAGCTTTGCTGTGCCCCACATTTTTTTTTAAAGAAATAGCAGGTGAACTGCTTTCACAGTGGGCAGCTTCACTTTGAAAACATAACTATTAACATTTTTTCCTGAGAGAAAGTGCAATAGATAAAGAAATTAGTTCAGCAGGTGGAGAGCTTAAATATTTTTTTATTTGCTTCATGCTGTGAGATGGAAAAATCAAGTGGGTAAAGCTACAGCCAAAATTCCTTCTGCCTAGAACTTTCCTGCATAGCACGGCAAATATAAAGAAAATCTATTTTTTCCTGTCCATCATATTGTCAAAAGTAGAGCAAAAGAATGCCTTTTTGATGGGACTGGGCAGAAGTGAACTAGAGATTTCCTGCATCATAATAAAAAGAAGGCTCAGGTAAGAGCACTTGCGGCTCTTGTAAAGGATGCCTTCTCAGCAACCATGGTAGAAGCCTGACCTGTAACTCCATCTCCAGGGGCCACCTCCTTCATCTGTTTCATCAGACACGTTCAATAATGTGCACATCCCTACACACATCACATAAAGAATAAAAAGATAAATATTTCTTAAAAGAGTCTTATCTTGGTATGGCAGTACATACCTTTAGTCTCAGTACCAGGGAGACAGGCAGAGATGGATCTCTTTAAGTTTGATTTCTATGAGTTTAGTCTACATAGTGTCTTACAGGTCAACTAAGGCTACATCCTGAGACCCTGTCTCTAAAAACAAACATAAACCAAATTCAAAAGAAGCATCTAATTGTTTTTTTTTTTTTTTTTTTTTTTTTTTTTTTTTTTTTTTTTTTTTTTTTTTTTTTTTTTTTTTTTTGGTTTATTTCGAGACAGGGTTTCTCTGTAGCTTTGGAGCTTGTCCTGAAACTAGCTCTTGTAGACCAGGCTGGGCTCAAACTCACAGAGATCCGCCTGCCTCTGCCTCCCGAGTGCTGAGATTAAAGGTGTACGCCACCACCCCCGGCATGATGCATCTAATTTTGATGAAAAGAGACAAGCACAGTTTCACTGCATCTCTCCACAATGATTCAGGTAAAACATATTACTGGGGTTGCTTAGCGAAACCTTGTCGAGGAAAGCTGTTACCCAGCACAGGGCAAAAGTCATTCAGATCCTTTTTTACTTTCATACTTTGCTTGCCTTTAAACTTCTAGAAAGAAATCAGGAGTTTTTTTTTTCTTTGAAACCTGCTAATTTCATAAAAGAGAAATTTTCTGGCTCTTCTGAGAAATAAAAGGAATCTTTTCGTGTTTTCCCAAGTGACACATAAATATTCAAGCTGATTCCTAAGCCTCAGCAATCATCATGGAAAAGAGGGAAAAAGATTGGAAGAGCCAGAAATTGTAGAGGACTGCTATAAGATAGTGTTTTCTGGACATGGCCAGGCCATTGGACACGTGGATTGACAGCATCTATGGCTGTTTGCACAAAATCAAGCTAGTCTACATTCTATATTAAATGGAGAAGGGGCTTATAAAATTTCATTCTTGGTAAAATAGATACTGGTAATTGATGGCTGGTGAGGAAAGGAGAGTCAGTTTTTTCTAGGGATGTCATGTTCGTGGATTGACCTTGCTCCACTAGGCAACCTTACACCCATGGATGCACAAGACATGAGAACTGTGCTCAGCAGGTTAAAGAAAAGGACAAGACATTGAGGGAGACTGACATAGTGAGTTCTGGGAGAAGGTCGATGGGGAAAACAGAAAATGAATATGATTTAAGTACATTATCTACATGTGTGAAATTCTTAAATAATAGAAAATAAATCATTATAAAAACATTGTTCAGATCATATAAAGACCTGACAGTGACAGCAAAAATCCCCACTCTTTCATAAGGAGACTTTGATAGCAATTAATAGTACTTTCTACTTTAGCATTGGAATAAATTTAAAAAAGAACTTAACTTTTTATTATTTACTTTGGCCTAGTTTTGATAAAATATGTCACAAAACAATACAAGGATGATATGTTTATTTCATTTTAATTTTGTTTATTTATTTTTATGTGTATGCCTGTGTGATGGCTATTCTTGGCTGTCAACTTGACTATGTCTGGAATGAACTACGTTCCAGAAAAGGAGGGCAAACCTGTTATCTGGATCTTGAGGCTGGAAGGCACAGACATTTAATTCAGATTTTGAGGCTGGATGACTCACACATTTGATTCAGATCTTGAGACGGGAAAGCTCACTTTTAATCTGGGCCACACCTTCTACTGGGAGCCTACCTATATAAGGACAATGGAAGAAGGAAGGGTAGTCTTTCTTTCTTCGACTGCTTACCCTCACCTTGTGAGCACATTTATTCCTTCACTGGCATTAGAGCCTACACTTCAGGATCCCAGCATACACAGAAGACCAGCTGAGACACCTAGCCTCATGGGACTGAGCAGCTACTGGATTCTTATACTTCCCATTCACAGCTAACCATTGCTAGACTCAGCCTATAAATCATCTACACACACACACACACACACACACACACACACACACACACACACACACACACATAAATATTCATTCTATAAGTTCTGTGACTCTAGAGAATCCTGGCTAATACAGCCTATATGCATGTCTGTATACCTGGTGGCCAAGGAGGACAAAAGAGGATATCAGGTTCCCTGGGACTAGGCTGTGAGACAGCATGTGGATACTAGGAAACCAAACTGGATCCTCCAGAAGAGCAGCCAGTTCTCTTACCTGCTGAGGCATTTCTACAGAACTGGAAAATTTCCAGTCATGGTTTCAGGGAATTCGGTTGGCTATGGACAGGAAGCATGGTGGAGCAACACAGTTTACACCATGGTGGGCCTAACACACAGAGAGACGGGGAAGCTGCTGCTCAGTTGCATTTCTCCTCCACCTCTAGATTCCCAGCCCATAAGGCAGCGTTTTAAGAACAGCTTTCCTTCTCAATCAATCCCTACTGGAGATGCCTTTCAAAGCACATCCCTGAGGTGATGATCAGCATTTTCCTCAGTGATCCTAAACCCACTGAAACTGACAACAAAGACTGATATTAACTCCATGGAGAACTTCAATGCATTCACTAACTTTAGGTTACATGAGTCTCAGATTTAATCTAGAAAAACCTGCAAAAACCCTACAACAAAATGTGAGATTGTAAGAAACGGGCTAGTTGCAGACAATGCCTATTTGTCATTGTTGTCTAGGGGGAAATTACTTGGATCCTGTGCTCTGTGTTCTTTTGAAGCTAGAGTAACAGTTACTGAGATCAAAATTTATTCAGAATAAATGTCAAAGTCAATAGATTTTGATAAATAGAGTCAATAGATTTTGATAGAGATACAGAGAGAGAGAAAGAGAAAAAGGAGAGAGAGAGAGAATTACTTATCAATGCTCCCTCTGCTAATCCAAAGGATAGTATGATATTCTTCAAACATCAAAACCCCTCTGCTCTCTGTCTTAATGCCTTAGACAAACAGGGCTGGCCAACAAATATCCTTGAGAATTCTAAGAGGGTAATCAAAAATATATATTTAAATCTGAGTCTTATAAGTACTCTTGCTTTTGCTGTTGCTGGGTAGTAGATTTAAGAGTCAGTAGACATTCTCATAATAAAAAGTCTAACTTTTCCCTAAGCCACTTTATATGCTCGCATTTATAGTCATTTTCTTTCCATTATCAACCCTCAGTATCTTATTGGAAAAATGCATCATTCTATGCTATGAACTCTATAACTCAGAAATTTAAAAATTAAAATAATCATCTTCAGAATGCATGGATATTGTAGGCTTTTGAAGGAAGGTTTCATGATAGTTCTTTCATTTATAACTGAAAATAATAATGCAACGGCTATCTCAAAGTAATTCACACAATTTGCTTTTGTTTCTGAGATTTTGAGATGTGGAAATTTCTTGCCTGGCTTCCTTCCACTTATATTCCACTATATGTGTATCAATTTTTCTTCCTTCTTTCCACAGGGGAAAGCACTCAAAGCATAAAATTGCAGTACTGCAGGCTGACTCTAGCACTGAGAAGGCAAGGTTAAGAATTTCACCATTCTAAAGCATAGGTTTTACTCTGCAGATTTCAACTGTTGCACAAGTAGCAAAACTCAATTTATTTCCTAAGACGCATGCCAGAATTTTTGACAATAATGCTCCTAGCTTGTAAAGTACACACACAAAGGAACAGAATCTGCAATTTAATGTCCCCTACTTACTTTGGGGAAAGTAAAGCCAAAGATTTCTCAAAAGAAACAATACTTGATTCCCTCTATTATAGGACCAACTTGGGCATACTTTAAAATACAATAATAATCACATGAAATAGGCTGAATTTTAGTATTTTTATTTATTTAACTAATACAAAATATGAATAAAATGGTTTTAAATATTGAATGACCTGCTGAATCAGTAGTAAAAATAAAATTAAGCTACAACCTTTGTGCAAGAGATCATGTGTTAAATTTGCCTTAGCCATAATTGGGTAGGTCTGTGTTTGTCAATAGCATTTATGAAGTATAAAAAGATGCTCACTATGGCATTTGCATGTGTGCATATAAGGATTTTTTAATGAGAGAAAAGAAATTTCAATTTTGTGGCTACTATGGGCTGAGTGCAGTTTTTATGGTGAGCTCACCTAGACATAAAACAAAGTGACTCTAGTTGTGATCTCTCACCTACATATTGTCAACCTAAACTCTATACTGTGAGCAATGCCCTTAATAAGGTCCTTAACAAGAATATGATTGTGCCATGTTCATCCCTCTTACCTATATGTCAAAGTTCCATAATGAGAAACTGGGTCACGATGTCTAAAGGCATAAAATATTATATGGTAAAATGACCCCCAAATCTTGTGCATCTTATGGGCCACACATTGCCCAGAGTGACTACCATTGTCTGTCTACATATAGCAATTTTATGTAATTACTTCTTATCCTCTAATAGTTTGGAGTGCCAAGAGACAGCTAATAAGTTGTGCAAAATATTTTTGAATAACATTTTAAAATAATTATTTGTAATGCTGTATGAAGGTAACAGAGAATTAGAAGAGATACTGGAACATTCTGAAGCTGTGAAATAATATCTGGGCAAAGAGGGTACCCTAACAAACTGAGACATAGGCAGACCATAATGACCTCAGGAAAGGAGTTCAGGAGAAACACAGTGACTTTACTCTGTCCTCTTTCTTCAATCCATTGTTTACATTCTTTTTTTTATATTCTTTTATTTTTCATTCAAAAAAATTTACACTTCCTCCCCTCTCCCAGGCCCCTCTGGCTCCCCCTATAACACTCCTCCCTCCCCCTGCTTCCTTAAGAGAGGGCAGGGTATCCTGCCCTGTGGGAAGCCCAAGGCCCTCCCCCCTCCATCCCAACCTAGGAAGGTGTGCATCCATATAGACTAGATTCCCAAAAAGCTAATACATGCAGAAGAGATAGGTCCCAGAGCCATTATCGGCTTCTCAGACAGCCCCCATTGACAGCCACATTCAGAGATTCCGGTTTGATCATATGCTCATTCAGTCCTGGTCCAGTTGGATTTGGTGAGCTTCCATGAATCAACATGGCACAGGAAAGTCATTCATTCTTTTTTTTCACATTTAATTTTTTATTATTGCATTATAAATAGTACCATTCAAAATTTCCACCTCCTCCGCTCCTCCCATTTCCCTCCCGCTTCCCCACTCCCCCTCCCCTTTTCCCCTCCAGTCCTAAGAGAGGGCAGGTTACCCTGCCCTGTGGGAAGCCCAAGGCCCTCTCGCCTCCATCCAGGCCTAGGAAGG